>JAJPUD010000353.1:64832-111910 GCA_023553655.1 Myrmecobius fasciatus
CCTTCCTTCCTTCCTTCCTTCCTTCCTTCCTTCCTTCCTTCCTTCCTTCCTTCCTTCCTTCCTTCCTTCCTTTCTTTCTTTCTTTCTTTCTTTCTTTCTTTCTTTCTTTCTTTCTTTCTTTCTTCTTTCTTTACCTTCCTTTTTCCTTTCTTATTTCCTCTCTCTCTTCCTCCCAATGGGTTAGGGAGATGCCTGCCTGAAGTATTTTTCTGGTGAAATGGGTGGATGAGAATAATTCATTCCAAAGGCCACAATGGCAGCTACAGTGGGTGCTGTAGAGCACTGAATGCTTGGTTAAACTAGGGTCATCTCCAGTCAAAACTTTGTCTTGACACTGGACTTGGATGATTGTCTAAGAGTAAGTGAGGAGGATGACTTTGTGCAACTCTATCTCTATCTTAAATCCAATTAACTCATTGATCCTCTTCGGAAATAAAGAACAAACAACAAGATTAAGTAATCTGAGACTATAAATTGTAAAGAAGGTTGCAACCTGCACTGTTAAAGGGAATTTTCTCATCTGAGAATTCACTTTGTCATTGTCCTAGCCCTACACACTGTTGTTTGTTTATTTCTTACAATATATATAGTGGGAACCAGGAACCAGATCTTTAGATTGCTAGTTTAATGTCTTTGTGCTATTTTGCCTAGACTCTCTAATATTGCAATGAATATGTTGGCGGCAGGGATCATAACTGCTTAACTCACTAGAATGATGCTTTGGGTGATCATTGTCTGATTTCTTTTTAATTTCTATAACTGATTTTGCTTTTACATCACATTAATTTCCAAATATTCCTCTCTCTCCTCTTCTCTTGTTACAAAGATTAAAAAACAACAAAGCCGGTGAGCAAACTCTATCAATACTTTATAAGGTTCCTATACAGCACAGTTCCATAGTATAGCTAAATATAGAGCATGATATTTCTTGCCCTATTCTCCTGATCCTAGTTGTGGGGGAGACAATATGCACAAAACCACAATGAAGGCAGAAGGGTTCCATAACTGGGGAATAAATTAGAAAAATCATTTCTCTCATTTTAAAATTAATTTTTATTGACAATTTTTTTCTAATCATCTACATTTCCCAATATATCTCTAACTTCTTTCCATTCCAAAGAATAAATCCTTATAGCAAAAGATAAGAACAGAAAAACAGTTCAGCAAAATTAATCAACCTATCAAAAATTCTGACATTATAATCAATATTCCATAACCATCCATAGTCTCTAACTTCTTTGAAGAAAAGCACCCTTTCTTTTACTTGAGATATCACTTATGATCCCCAAACATACATACATACACACACATACATACAAAAATATGCATGCTTCTTTTTATGTAACTGTTAAATCCCAGTGTAACACAGCAGGGAAAATAGGAGATATGATTAATGTATGGCTGCCATAATAAATTATTATATTGTGTGGAGGAGTTACATACTATTTGCCAATGACTGCTGCTCCTATCTGTATTCAGTATAAATAATCCTGGCCTTGAATTGTTGCTATCATCACCTTCTGATATTTATCTAATCCTGAGATTTGGTTACCCTATATACTATGAATTCTGACTTTACTAGAATCTTGTTTACTTTCCTCAATTAGGAGTCCCAAGAAAGATTCTCTCCCTGGGAGACTATTAAACACCTCTAATCACTGAGAAACATCATCCCTATATTCCTAATCAAGTATGGATCTGAAAGTAGGATTTTTAAAAATTGGATCTTAAAAAATGCCTCAGGCAGGTCATTATTTAAAATACTCATTTTACTGTTTAGGAAACTGAGGCCAAAAAAAATTATGGTACTTTCCAAAGTTGCAAAACTAGTAAGTGTTCTTCAACATGTTTCCTACCTGTACTATGATGCTTCTCAGAAACAATTCCAGTTTGTTTATCACTTCATAATTTGCAACCTGCTTTTCTTACCCTGTGAAGTAAGTAGCAATTGTTATAATTATATCCAGTTTACATTTGAAGAAACTGGAGACTCTAAGGGATAAAATGACTTTCTCAAGATTAATTGAATAGTAGATAAGCTGGGATTTGAATATTTGTCTTCTGAATCTTAAGTCCAATGCATTTTTCTATTATACTTGCTTACCTTTCTCTAAATTCGGCCTAATGCAGCCCTTCCCCCAGCTTATCACAACCTCAAGTTAGATTTGACTCATGGTATCACCAATAGCTACATAAGTCTTTAGAGTGCTCCATTTCTCCTCCATAATCCAGTGATGATGTAACTGGACTGTCCCATGAGACAGTACAAGGACTCATTTGTATCTTCAAAGTGCTTAGAAATTCATGCTTGCTACCCATCTCTTGGAAGAGAAGTGACAGACTAGAGATACAGAATGAGATAGACATTTTCAAACATTACTGATGTGTCAATTTGTTTGACTATATATATACATATATATATATACTTACATATATATTTATGTAGGTATATATAAGTACAAATAGATATACTAATATTCTGTGTGTGATTATATATTTTTTTGCTTAACTATACTTTTCTCTTACCAAGGAAAGCTTTTAATAGGGGTATGATCAGTTAGTAATAACAGTTCCTTCTATGTGCCAGGCACTGTATTAACTGCTTTATAATTATTACCTCATTTGATCCTCACAACAACTCTGGGAGGTAGGTGCTATTATTATCCCCATTTTATAGATAAAGAAACTGAGGGAAACAAAGGTTAAGTGACACATATAGTAAGTGAAGTTAAATTTGAACTTGTGTCTTCCTTACTCCAGTTCCAGGGTTTGATCGACTGCATCACTTAATTAATAGGTAATGATAAATGTGCAAGAAAACAAGTAAAGAAAAAAACATTAAAACATTAAAAAAACAGAATAAAGTTCAAAAGGGAATATGGGGGTAATTTTGTTATTGTTGTTCACTTGTTTCAGTCATGTTTGTTCATGATCCCATTTAGGTTTCTCTTGGCAAAGATAATGGAGTGGTTTGCCATTTCCTTTCCAGCTCATTTTACAGATGAGATAACTGAGGCAGACAGGGTGAAATGACTTGTTCAGGATCACACAGCTATTAAATGTCTGAGGCCAGACTTGAACATAGGGAACCTGATCCATTCTTTTTAAGATTCTATCCCAACATTCTATACATTATTTTTAAGACAAGCTTAAATTTGGTATAAAATAAAAAACCAAGCTAAACATAACCTCAGTTCACAATGTCATCTACAACCCTCTTTTTTGTTCTTTGCATACTTGTACATGGATAGTGTGCTAGCCATAGAGTCAGGAAGATTCATCTTCATGAGTTCAAATCCAGCCTCAGACACTTACTAGTTGTGTGACCCCATTTGCCTCAGTTCCTTGTTGGTCTTAATCCTCTTTGCCTCAGTTTTCTCATCTGTAAAATGAGATGGAGAAGGAAATGGCAAACCAATTCAGTATCTTTTCCAAAACAATAACAACAACAAAAGCCCAAATGGCATCACAAAGAATCAGATAGAACCAAAATGACTGAACAATAAAAATACTGAAATATTTGTATTCGTTGAGAATTATTATATTGATGAGAAAAAAAATCAATGATGGTGATAAAGATCAATACCAAACATAATCATTACCATTGTCTTGCAGACTCACCTCCAATATTTTCAAATGCAAAAATTCCATTCCTCTGTGTTAAAGTATATCTAATCTAATAAGCATCTCTGACAAAAATAAAAGTCTTTTTAGCATATGAACTTACTGTCCCCCTTAGAGAAATTAGCAAAGGACTCATCTTTGAAGCTCCAGTGTCATGGAGATGTGCTGCAAAATGAAGCAATGAATCCTTGGAGAACCTTCTTCTGATCTAACTTTAGTCTTTTGCAGATCTCTTCTCCCTAAAGATTCTAGGCAGTGAGTGTTCGGGAACCAAGGTGATTTTGTTTGTTTGTTTCCTTGGAAAGGGCTGATTATGTACATCTCTGTATGCTTCTCAGGGCCTGTTTGGAATTTTAAAACAATATGCTGGAAAAGTGCCTCTGTTTTCTCCCCATGTTGAGGAACCTGGGTAGTCAGTTTCTGGAAGAGTTGTGATGATAAGTGATAGATGTGTCTGGAAAAAACTCTGGATAGACATTCTTTAATTGGTTCTGCTAACTATAAAGTTGGAAAAAGGCTTTTTTTACTGGCTCCATGGTTGGACTTGGGAGTGCTTTCATAATTTACCAGCAAGCTAGTGGCCATTTTTGTTAAGAGAGATGCTTTGAGCCTTCTCCTGCCTAAGGCTAATGTTTGGTTTGATTGAACAGATTGAACAGAAAAAATGCCTCTGCATTTATTATTTTTTCATCTTAGATGAAGTGATTGGAGAATGTGACTTTGTGAGTCCTGAAAGATCAGGAAAAAGAACTTCCAGATGTCCTGGTCCCAGGGTCTAGACTTTGGAACCTGTTCAGCATCGATGTCTTGAGGAGTGAGGAATGACTTTTGGGACCCACCCCAGTGGTAAATGAGATGAAAACTCATCCATTAGTTATGTCATATCTGGATACAATGAGCGGATAAGAACAATTTGTTCCAATGGCCATGAAGGCAGTTGAAGCAGGTGTTGTGGAGAGCTTAGAGCTCAGTCAGACAACGAAGATACCATCATCCACTATATCTTGGGTCATTGCCAGTCAGCCTGAGTTTTGATTTGTCACTGAATTTCAATGACTCTGAAGAAGCTGATGACTTTGTGCAATTCTCCCTCACTTAAATCCAGCTCATATAGGAGGGCAGACATTATTCTGTTTTGTCAGTGGTCCTCTTCAAAAACAAAAGACAAATAATAACAAGATATTTGGACTTGAACGTGGTAGAATTAATTCTATGTAGGAATTGAACTAAGGTTAAGCCCAGTCTCTCCAGAGATCAAGATGGGAAAAGGAAAGTGTTCTCTGACAGTTTATTATTATCATTATTATTGCTATCATCAAATTAAATATTTCTTTGCAAAAGCTAAGTGATGTTAAGTTGTTAAATGGAATTATGGTCTACTCATTGGTGATTAATAGGGAAATATGAGCACAAGTCCATGATACCCTCAAAAGAGATACCATCAAACCCCACTGAGAGAACCCCCTACAAATCTATGCAGGAGATGCAATGCATGCAGTGGTCTAGCTATGAGATACTGGGCCCAGAGTACAGTACACTTTATACAGGGAAGTGCCACCTGAAATGCTGTGATTTTGATCTTTACCCCCTTGCAACACTTTTTCATTCAACTCCATTCTTTAGGGTTTTGGAATATGTCAGTGTTGCCTTTTAGCCTCCCTCTTCTCCCCAACAGCAGAAGGTCTGAATCTGCACAACTAGAATAAGCATATCCTTCCTATGTTAATTACAGAGTGGGAGAATTTTAATATTGTGTATTGTTGTTCCAGATGGTTTGAAGGGTACAGAAATTGCAGGATGGCCCAAGGTCAAGTTAAACAAATAAATGGTCAGTACATTCTAATTAATATCATCTTTGGTCTATATCAGCCCCACTATGCACCTGAATTTACAACCGTTCAATATACAGCAGCCTCAAATTATAAATGGGCTATATTCCAAAAGCTAATTTGTTGAGTTAGTTGGTTTAGGTCCATACCACCATAAGTGCATCTGATCTTATCTAAGCTTGGAAGTCAATTGTTTAGCACCTAGAAAACATATTTCCATAGAAACAACATGGAAGGTAATTAGAAATGATGGTTAGGATCTGGGGCTAGGCCACATAATGGAGCCAAAACATTGGTCATTTTTAATGAATAATATTTGCAACTATTATTGCAGATCAGTAACTAAAACAAAAAAGACAATAATATTGAATAAAAAAGAGGATTTTAAAATTTTATCTGGGGTTTTGATTCTTTATTGAAAAGGAGGTTTAATTAAAGGTCAAGGAGACTTTTATGGAGATTTTGAAGGCTATCTTGAATACTTTCAAGCTTTAAAGGTAAGCATTAGCATTAGCTCTTTATTCTGACTTATTTTGATTCAAAACATGTAGAATTTTTCTTTTCCTGATTCAAGTGGATTATCCTAATGCTTATCAATCTAATTAGAGATATGTTTTGGTTCATAAAAAAAGTGGAGAGCATTTCTTTGTTACAAGGAAATAATTCAAGGAAGCAAGGGCAGAAGTTATCTTTTTTAAAGAAATAATTATAATATAAAGACAAAAAGCATCAATGAAATGTGTTTTTTTTTTCCTTCAGAGTACAGAAATGGAGAAAGTAAGAAAAATTGTATTGTTTAATTTGGCAAGAGCTGAAAAAGACTGAAAGGGTTAATAAGAATTAGTATTAGTGCAAAAAGAGGTGAAATTAATTAATCTATGATCAGTAAAAGAAAGAGTTCTCAAAGAAGAGATAACGTGAAGGCACCTACCTATCCTTAACTTCTTGAAAGAGGTGGAGGACTATGGCTCTGGAACACTGGAGATAATGTCAGACTTTTCTTAGATATGCTTAACTGTTTATCCCTCTTTTTTATTCTTCCATATCATAGCTTCTTTTTGATTGCTTTCATGGAGAATAGAAAAGAGAGGAAAATGTAAATGTTGTAAAAAAAATTAAAGCTATCATTAAAAGCAAAAAAAAAAAAGAACTTCATAACTTATTGGCTTCAGTTTTCTTACCCAGAAAATGGGGGGGTTAGTTTAAGATTCCTATAAATTTTACATCTTTTGATGGAAGATGTCTACCCAAAGCATGTGAAGACCTTTCTCACCAGAATGGGTAAATTGAAACAATTTGTTTCAGTAACTAAAACAAAAAAGACAATAATATTGAATAAAAAAGAGGATTTAAAAACTTTATCTGGGGTTTTGATTCTTTATTGAAAAGGAGGTTTAATTAAAGGTCAAGGAGACTTTTATGGAGATTTTGAAGGCTATCTTGAATACTTTCAAGCTTTAAAGGTAAGCATTAGCATTAGCTCTTTATTCTGACTTATTTTGATTCAAAACATGTAGAATTTTTCTTTTCCTGATTCAAGTGGATTATCCTAATGCTTATCAATCTAATTAGAGATAAGTTTTGGTTCATAAAAAAAGTGGAGAGCATTTCTTTGTTACAAGGAAATGATTCAAGGAAGCAAGGGCAGAAGTTATCTTTTTTAAAGAAATAATTATAATGTAAAGACAAAAAGCATCAATGTCTAAGAATGCATCTCATTCTGCATCGCACTTTCCCTCTCTCAGGAAGCCTCTACCATCTCCTTTCTTTCCTATCAAGAAGACATAGGATCAGAGAAGTTGTTATTGTTTGTTTTTGTACTTCATTTTTAGAGAGGACCAATAACATCATGGACTTGACTTATGTGTGAATTGGATTTAAGTAAAACAGAGTTGCACAAAGTCATTAGCCTTATTCTATCTTCTAGAATTATTGAAGTCCGGTGGCAGGACAAAGTCAAGATAATTGGCAATGGCCCTAGGATGCAGTTGATGTCTTTGGTGTCTTTGATGTTTGACCAAGCTCTAAGAGCTTCAAATTCCCTGTTTTAGCCACTTTCAAAGCCTTTGAAACATCAAACAATAACAACTTCTCTGATCCTATGTCTTCTTGATAGGAAAGAAAGGAGATGGTAGAGGCTTCCTGAGAGAGGGAAAGTGAGATGCAAAATGAGATGCATTCTTAGACATGGACAATGATCTGAGATGGCCTGAACTATATAAACAATTGCCAACTTTGAGCAGAGGGTGTTCACAAGGAAGCAGTAATCATTAAGTTTGAATAGGTTGGGAGAATTGAGAAAGTCTTAAATAATGGGCTGGAATTAATCCAATAAACAATTGTTTCTCCCTTTTCACAGAAGACCAATAAACAACAAAGAGATCTTATAAATTTTTTTTTGAGACAGTTGGGGTTAAGTCATTTACCCAGGGTCACACAGTTAGTAAGGCCAGATCTGAATTCAGTAGTGGCTTTGGTAAGTGATAAGATAAAAAAAGAAGTCAAAGATGATATTAGGTTTTAATGAGGTGATGTCATCAAAAACAATTGGAGAAGTTAGAAAAATGAGTCTCTTTTAGCTTTTGACTTTTAAGTGAAAATAAGATATTCCAGTAGAGATAAACTAAGATTTGGAGGACTTTGGTTCAAAATTCCTTCCCTCTCATCCTTAACTCTGAGAATCCTACCTATCCCGTCTCTCAAGGCTTATGAATTGCTTAGGACAAAGTAATTAATCAATATACAATAAACCTTATAACTTTTTATGCCATTAAAAAACTTTTAATGTGCCATGTCCTCCTTTGCTACAAACACTTGTTTTTCAAGATTTGACAGAGTTCACAAAATTTTGACGCAATTTTTCATCATCAAACTACATTTTTATCCCATTACATATTAAGCATAATGTTTAATATACAGTCCAGTTGTCCAAATATAGTCTAGATTATAGCTCAAAATGTGTTTTAATCCAAAAGAATTCTCAGGCCACTGAAATATGTTTATCACCACATCTTAAAAAAACATTTATTAACTTTTTATTACATATAACATGGAAAAAGTTTATGTTGCCATATTCCATTCCCATTTGCCAATTTCTGTAATTCTAGAATGATTCTACTTGCTTCTGAGTACATCAATATATTTATTAGAGTCCATCATTGCCTCAAAACTTTTAGGTCCACTAGAAAATCTCAAACATTTTTGGAGATACATGTTTTGCAGTCTGAGGAAGATGGATAAATCTTACAGGTTCACTTAGACTTCTGATGGTGATTTTAGAAATCTTTAAATGAAAAAGTGAGTTATGTCAGGAAAAATTACCTTTTCCAATCTTTACTATTCTACTCTTTGCATTGTCTTGTGCATAACAAACTTTTTCCCCTTCATGACAACTGTTAGCAGCTATTTTTTTCTTATTCTTTTTATTTTGAGGAATCAATAATAGCCTTCCAATAACTAGGTGCCTTTGAATGACTTTGCTTCCTTTCTAAGAATTAGGAATCAATAAATTGTCAGTTCTGGTCAATATATATTGTTTTTATGTTTGCACACTAGTAAAACTGATCCTATTTTATTGTGGTTTTAAATGATCCTTGAAATGCTTAATTTCCCCACAGCTGCTAAAAATATTTCTAATATTCATTGAAATGCTTTCCCTTTTAAGAACTACTGTAACTTGTACCCATTTCATTGGAGTAGAATCAATGTTTAGAAACCAAAGAATTAAAACCACAACAAAAGAGCAATTAACCATATGTGTATAGCACTAAATTCAAACCTTAAATGACAAAAATTACCTAAACGTGGAGAAACCAGCTCAATCCAGCTTCATCTGGCCAAGCTCAGTTGTTCTGAGTCACCTTAGTACAATGTTCTTTACCTTTTTTGTGACATCAGTCCCTTTGGCAGCCTAATGGAATTTATGAACCCTTTCTAAGAATAATGCTTCTAAATGCATAAAACAAAATCATCACACCACACAGGAAACCAATTGTGTTATAGTTAAATATTTTTAAAAAGTTGAGACTCAAGATTAAGAATCTCTGCCTTTGTGTCAGTAAAAGCACACACATATGACCATTGCTGTCACAAAATAAATCATATCAAATTATTGCTTGTTTCGAGTAATTAGCAAACCTCTCTGTTGTTGTGCAGTTGTGCAACTCTTCATGACTCCATTTGGGGTTTTCTTGGCAAAAAAATCTTTTTGTTTGTCATTTACTTCTCCAACTCATTTTACAAATAGGGAAATTGAGGCAAATAAGTGACTCACAAGGCAAGGTCTAAGGCCAGATTCCAAGTCTGGCACTATATCCACTGCATCACCTAGGTGCTAGTACAGTAACTCCTTCATGAAACTTTCCTTGATTTTCTCAGCTGAAAGTAACCTGTTCTTCTACATATTTCTCCTAGCATTTAATATAAACCATTCCCTTTTCCTTATCCCATTTTACAAGGTGTCAAAATTATTTAGATTATAAATACCCTGAGGAAAAGAACTATCACTTTTTTAAAAAGCTTTTTATTTGCAAAACATATGTATGGGTAATTTTTCAACATTGACCCTTGCAAAGCTTTCTGTTACAAATTCCCCCTCCCCCAGTCCCCACATCTCCCCTCGATGGCAGGAAGTCTACTACATGTTAATTATGTTAAAATACTTGACAAATCGAATGTGTATATACATATTTTTACAATTATCTTGCTGTGCAAGAAAAATCAGATCTACAAGAAAAAAAAATCTGAGAAGGGAAACATAATTCAAGCAAACATCAATAAAGAGCATGAAAATATTATGTTGTGGTCCACATTCAGATCCCTCTCCCTGGGTATATATGGCTTTCTTCATCACTGAACAATTAGAACTAGTTTGGAACATTTCATTGTTGCAGAGAGCCATGTCCATCAGAATTGATCATCATGTAATACTGTTGTTGCTGTGTATAATGTTCTCCTGGTTCTGCTGATTTCACTCAGCATCAGTTCATGCAAGTCTCTCCAGGCCTCTGAAATCATCCTGCTGGTCGTTTCTTGTAGAACAATAATATTCCATGACATTCACATACCATAATTTATTCAGCCACTCTCCAATTGATGGGCATCCATTCAGTTTCCAGTTTTTAGCCACTACAAAAAGGGCTGCCACAAACATTCTTGCACATGCGGGGCCCTTTCCCTCCTTTAAGATCTCTTTGGGATATAAACCCAACACTGCTGGGTCAAAGGGTATGCACAGTTTGATAACTTCTTGAGCATAAGAACTATTACTTTTAAAAATCTTTTGTATCCATAGTGTTTGAATATAGCAGGTACAGGTGTGTACCCTCCCGTGCATATACATAAACTTATAGGATTGAATGGAATTAAATCATTTCTTATGATCTAGTCCTCACCTCCTTTCCATGCCTCTCTATTGTCTGTCAAAGAACATTAAGTACAGCAAATTTCCAAATATTTATTAAATGAATTAATGAAGGATTTGAAGGCATTTCAGAGGGGAAATCAGTCATTACTGGAGATTGATGGAACCCTCCCTTTCCCAAAGCCCCTCTCAGACAGTCACATTGTCCCTTAGTCCAGGTGCTTTCTCCATGCTTTACCTTATCCCTTCTCAATCATTGTGTATCATGGTTTTGGGAGACCAAAAGTTTTGGGAAATCCCCACTTTCATTCCTCAGGACAGTAATGCCCCACATGTTTTCTGGTGGCCAGGAAGTTATTGCCCCTCACTCCCAGAGAATGAACCTAAAACACTTGGGAGGGATTGGTTCATTTAGAGGGATTTACACATCCACAGCTGTTGGCCTGTCTTGAATTTGGGGGAATGTTGCTGGGGATTAGTAAGGGATATATTGAGATCAACGCCCACTCCCTCATCTTGAAGCAAGGCTCAGATTTGGCTGTCTCTCTTTTTTGTGTGAGAAAGCTTGGGCTAAATTCTATGCTACTGGCTTGGTTTCCCATAAAGAGATGAAATGTTTTCTGGAATTTTCATTAATATTCAGTTTTATTTGCCTCTTCCCTTCTCCCCCCATTACACTTTTTACCCTTTTCTATGTTTTGTTGGATAGAAGAACTTTTCCATAGGGAAAAAATTGAGGAAAGAAACTTGCAAGGTGTCTGGCATAGAGGTAAGCACAATAAACATTTGTTTCAGTGACTGTGGAGCAGAAATTATCTTATAAAGCTTTAGAGAGTTTTCCATGATTTAGAGCTAAAAGAGACCTTAGATCACTAGACCTAGGCCAATTCTTTCATTTTACAACTGGGGAAACCAAGATTTAGAACAAAAAGTGACTCCTCACATGGACCTTTTAATTTTGAGCTTCTGTGAGATAATAAACTATAGAATGTAAACTCTTTGAGGGCAGAATTTATTTGTTCTCTGAGTTGATTGAATTGAATGTATCTGCTGGTATCAATCCCTATGACTGTTCGTGGAGGGACACCAGGGAACAAAAAATTAGAGTATTTTGCCTCTAGGTGAGTTCTTGTGTATTTGAAAATCTTATTAAGAAACCAGCTGTCACTACCCTCAAGCTGGCAGAAGATGTTTTTCTCTTCCTCCCAAGTCATTTCAGAGCTCACAACATAGAGCCTAAGGGATCTCTGAGCAGCAATACCAGCTGTCCCAATCCCTTTCCTTTTGGCAATAACCACCCTTGTTTCCCAATGCCCCCTCCTCATTTCCCTTTCCATGTCTCCACAGAGACAATTGTCTATAGTCATTTTTCTTCTTTCCTTTACTCAGAACTTCCTCTAGCTTCTTTTTGGCTTAGATTTCCACCATCTCATTGGTGGAACACTGACATCGCCCCTTTCCTCATGCATCAGCCATGTGGAACCCATGCCAGGAGGATGGCAAGGGACAGAAGAGCAGAGAACTTTTCCATTGAGACAGCTGCTAAGGCAACCCATCTGACTTTCCCTTTCCCAAACTGGGCCCAAACCTCTCTGGAGAACTCTAGTGCCTTGAATTATTCATCAGCTCTTCTAAGAGTCTGCTCTTTGACAACAGTGGATTTAAAAGTTCTTAAAATTCAGAAGTAAAGTTTTGCTATTCTCTGGAGAGCTATAGCCTGTGGTTATCAAGTTGCATTTTGCATAAAACAGAAAAGTGGCTTGCTCTACTTCCCCTTCTGGGCCAGAGTTGCTGAATTCTCTCCCTAATCCAAGGGCTGGAACGAGTGCACTGGTCTTCCCAGATGTTCCCAGATGCTGTGGATGCAGCTGTGTTTTTGGTATTCAGATCTACATGTAGAGAGACTTGCAAACTAGTTGGGACATAGCTAGCAATTTCTTATGGTTGGAGTGAGGAAAATGGGATGTGTTATTCATGAACTTTACTGGAAAAACGGGTTCCCAAGTGGCTGTAATTCTGTCCTTCAGAATTTCTCTGACCCTTCTCATCTTTAAGCACAGGGAAGAGGGATAGCTTTGATAGGGTATAGCTTCTAGGAGAAATATAGCAGTAATCCTGAGATCCCCTGACCTTAAAGTGCTATTATTCTAACAATCTGTCTGTTGATGACTCTAAAGTCTTCTGGCTATAATATAGTCCTAGCAACTTTGCAGGCTGTCAGATAACAATCTGTTGGTTTGTGATAACAGGGTTTCTGAGACAAATGGTGAGGTGCATACCAGACTGAGCCTCAGTTCTACCTCTGGGCCATAAAATCAGGGTATCAGTGACATGAAGAACCAGATCTCTCTGTCTTTTCCTATAAATTTGTCTTCTTGCTCCTGGTTCTTTGCTAAATCCTTTTGGAACTTGACCCATTTCAAATGGCAGTACAATTACAACAAATTTTACTCCTTGGCTTGAAGATGGGTTCAAGCCCACAAATTCTTTTGAGACAACTTCATGACAACAGTCTACAACCCCAGCTTTTGTGGTCCCTTCTGAACCTCAACAGTTGTATCAATTAGTGATAAAAGATGTGGGTCCAGTGATCAAAAGGTGAGTAGAAATCAAGACTTTTACAGCTAGCCAACCATGAGTTTGTAAACTAAGTTCAGACTAGGCAAAATCTAAATCACCTGCAGACTATTCTGAGACAACATCCTGCTCTTCTGGGATAGGGCCATTTAGCAGCGAAGTTCCCAACCTAGACAATTAATTACAGAGGTTGAGCTGGGCCTGAGAATAGCCTAACAAATTCTTCTACTATTTAACACAAACTGGGTAGTTTTCCTTTCACTTTTTCTTTCTTGGCAACCTTATTTTTATTTTATTTTAATTTAATTTAATTTTCAGTTCCAGATTTTATTCCCCATCCTCATGCAAGAAATATAAAACCTATTACAAATATGAAGTCATGCAAAACAAATTCCCCATTAGGCATATTCTGAAGGGAAAAAAAAGAAAAATATATTCCCATCTGTACTCTGAGTCTAGAGGTAGTTGGAATTTTTTTTATATATAATGAGTCCTTTGGAATTATCATGTCATTTATATCAATCAGTTTTCCACAGTTGATTGTTTACAATAAAGCTGTCATTGTGTTGATAGTTTTCTTAGTTCTACATATTTCATTTTGTATCAGTTCATTAGTTTGTCTTTCCAGTTCTTTCTGAAACCATTCTCTCTACCACTTCTTATAGTACCAAAGCATTATATCACATTCATATATCATAATTTGTTCAGCCATTCTTCAATAGAAAGCATCTCCTCAATTTTTCTACCTCACAAAAAGAGCTACTATAAATATTTTGTACATATGGGTCCTTTCCTTTTTTTTCATCTCTTTTAGGGTACAGACCTAGTTGCTATATTGGTGGATCAAAGGTTATGGGCAGTTTAATGGCTTTTGGGTCATAGTTCCAAAGCACTTTCCAGAATGGTGGTAATTCTAAATCTTGTGTGAGCCTGACTAACTCCAGAGTATTTAGTATTTAAGTATTAAGTATTTAGTAATATTTAAATTATTTCTTTTTTGTCTACTTTTGTCTACTATCTTCTCCATGAACTGGGACTTCTGGATTTTGACTATAATATTCCTGGGAGTTTTCATGATGAGATTTATTTCAGGAGGTGATTAGTGGATTTTTTTTATTTCTACTTTGCTTTGTAGTTCTAAGATAACTGGGCAATTTTCCTTTATATATTTTTTTGAAATATGCTATTTAGGGGCTTCTTTATTTATGAATTTCAGATAGTCCAATGATTCTTAAATTATCTCTTTCCAATCTATTTTCCAGATCAGTTTTCTTTTTCCTCTGAGATATTTTACATTTTCTTCTATTTTTTCAAATTTTTTCAAATTTTGTTTTATTATTTCCTGATGTCTCATAGAATCATTTGCTTTCACTTGACCAATTCTATTTTTAAAATTTTTAATTTTATTCTAGACTTAGAAATAAAACAAGGGCTTCTATGACATAATAAAATAGGAAAAAATGATTGTACATGAAACTGTAAATCTTTTAAGTAAAACTAGGGGAGGGAGGAAAGGAATTTTAATTCGCTGTTACTGGAAAAATGAACTGATCCAACCATTTTGGAGAATAATCTAGAATTATTCCCAAAGAATTATTTGCCTTTGACCCAGCAATACCACTATTAGGATAGTTTCCAAAGATTATTAGGGGGAAAAAAGAAAAGAATTTATATGTTCTAAAATATGTATAGCAACTGTCTTTATGGAGGTGAAGAATGGAAATTCAGGAGATGCCTGTCAATTGGGGAATGGCAAAACAAATATGAATATTATTGAAATGATGAGTTTAATGATTTTAGAAAAACATAGACTTGCACAAAATAATAGAGTGAAAGGAGCAAAACCAAGAGAACATACTATGCAGTAATAGCAATATTGTTTTAAGAATAACTTGGAGCAATTGAATCATTTTGACTATTTAAAATAGCCAAATTAACTACAAAAGACGTATGAAAGAAGATGCTACCTGCATCCAATTCTGCTTTTTAAGGAGTTATTTTCTTCAGTGTTATTTTATGTCCTTTTTTACCATTTGACCAATTTTGGTTTCTAAAGCATTATTGCCTTTAATATTTTTGGTACTTCTAAAGCTGTTAATTCTCTTTTTTATAATTTTCTTGATATCTCTAATTTTGTTTCCAAATGCATTCTCTGCTTTTCTCACTTGATTTTTAAAATATTTTTTTATTATTTTAATTATCTCTCTTTTTAACTATCATAAGAATTCTTATTGAGCTGTGTTTTTATTCCAGGCTTTGCTTATAGATGTTTTCAAGTCAATCCCTTCTTTTGTGTATTTTAACTTTCTTGTCAACATTTTGATTTGTTTATGGTCATTCTTTTTTGTTTATTTATTTACTCATTTTATAGCTTATTTCCTAACTTTGGATTTTATGTTATCCAACATATCATATGCTGGACCTTGCTCATTTCTAAAGGAGATGATTGATTTGAGCTTCTGCATTTTATGTTTCTGCTGTTTTCACAACTCTTTCTGAAGTCCTCTAAGTTTTCAGTGCTTCCAAAGTGTTATGATCTTGGAGAGGTCTATTCGCTTCCCTTTTGGTTCAGTCTTTAAATTCTTCACCCAGTTTGGTTCTATTGACTTGTGTGGTCAAGTTTCCATAGACTGCTGCTGTACTCAGTTACAGTTAACTTGCTGGGAATTTCTACAGGCTCAGAGTGAATGAATTACTGACTGCTTTGGTTTTGGCTTCCTACCTTGGTTTATTCCACTGCAGCTTTACCTGTGAGATTAATGGCTAGAAATGAGCTCCCAATATATTCTTGGGCTCAGAGCCACACAGTTATATTTTTTCTTTCTCCTCACACAGGTAGGACAGAGACTTCAAGACCTCAACCAGGGCTGTTCCTTTCTGCCCTGGACGGGTAACCCAGAACTGCATAATAGTTAACTAAGCTACTAGAAGGTACCCCTTCCTGCACTCAGTGGCAGTACTGAGGTCTCCAGGATCTCTTTCTGCCCAGGTATTCAATCCCCTTATTATTCCTGGATGCTCTGAGCTGCCACCTGCCACTACCACTGATGCCAGCTGCTTTCTGCCCACCACTTGAAATTGCTGCTGTCTTGCCACAGAACTCAGATGACTCTGGAGAAGCAAGTAAAGCTGATTACTTTTCACAGATCTGCCTCACTGAAATCTAATTCACTTGCAAATCAAGACATTAGCTTCCAGATATCTTTGAGAACAAAGGGAAAAGAATAGCAATAATACTGTGTTCCAGACCAGCCCTATAGTCCTATCTTCAGAACTCTTTTTCTGTCTCCTTAAGGTGCTCTGGGCTAGAAAAATGCCTTATTGCTGACTTTTCTATGACTTTTTCATTCACAATTTGATTTGATGCATTTTCTGTGTAGTTGTGGAGGGCATGTATTGGGATAGCTCATGAAAATTCTAGCTCTCATTCCACCATCTTGATTCTGTCTCCACAGCCCTGTTTTTAATATTTCATTCCTTGAAGATAAGGAGTATTTCTTGACTCTTTTTGAATTCCCAGAATTTACTACAGTGCCTGGTACATACTGGACACTTAAATATTTATTCATTATTGGCTATTTATTGATTCAACAAATATTTGCTTAATATCTATTATGAACCACACACTGTGCTTTGTGTTAAGAACACAGAGACCAAAGACTAATATAATCTTCACCCTATCTGTATGATATTCTTTTCTCTTATGAATAAAACCTAGGAAAAATACAGAGGTGGTCTGGCAGCAAGCCGAGAATTAAAGAAGGGCAAGAATGTTAAACTGATATCAAACTGTACCCTTTGACCCAGCAGTGTTTCTATAGGGCTTATATTCCAAAGAGATCTTAAAGGAGGGAAAGGGACCTAATTGTGTAAGAATGTTTGTCGCAGCCCTTTTTGTAGAAGCAAGAAACTGGAAACTGAATGGATGCCCATCAATTGGAGAGTGGCTGAATAAATTATGATATATGAATGTCATGGAATATTATTGTTCTATAAGAAATGACCAGCAGGATGATTTCAGAGAGGCCTGGAGAGACTTGCATGAACTGATGCTGAGTGAAATGAGCAGAACCAGGAGATCATTATACACAGCAACAACAATACTATGTGATGATCAATTCTGATGGACATGGCTCTCTTCAACAATGACATGTTTCAAACCAGTTCTAATTGTTCAGTGAAGAAAGCCATATACACCCAGAGAGAGGGATATGGAATGTGGACCACAACATAACATTTTCATGCTCTCTATTGATGTTTGCTTGCATTGGGTTTCCTTTCTCATATTTTTTTTCCTTGTAGATCCAATTTTTCTTGCACAGCAAGATAACTGTAAAAATATATATACACTAGATTATCTGTCATCTAGGGGTGGGGAGTGGGGGAAAGGAGGGGAAAAGCTTGGAACAACAAAAAAAAGTCTTGCAAAGGTCAATGTAGAAAAATCACTCATATGTTTTGTAAATAAAAAGCTTTTAATGAAAAAGTATATATATACACATTTGATTTATCAAGTATTTTAACATAATTAACATGTATTAGACTTCCTGTCATCTAGGGGAGGGGTGGGAGCTAGGAGGGAAAAATTTGGAACAGAAAGCTTTGAAAGAGTCAATGTTGAAAAATTACCCACATGTATGTTTTGCAAATAAAGAGCTTCAATAAAACGAAAAAAAAAGAATGTTAAACTGAGCACCAAGATACTGTGGCAACAACAACAACAAAAAAGAATGGTGAAAGAGATTCTGTAAAGGGATATGGGAGATCTCTGAGTTCAAGGAAGAGGAGAAGAAAAGGAAGGAAATAAGCATTTAGTAAATACCTATTATGGGACAGATATTGTACTAAAAAAGTTACAGCTATTTCACTTAATCCTTGAACTGCCCTGTGACGTATTATTATCCCCATCTTATAGATGAGAAGACAAAGGTTCGGTGACTTGCCCAGCTTCACAGAGCTGTTGGGTTCTTGAGACCACATTTGAACTCAGATTTTTCTGACTCCAGACCCAGTGCTTTCATTTGCTGCATCACCTAGCTTTTTTCTTGGAAAGAGAAAAGAAATTTTCCCACTCTCCAAGTTATCAATCTTCTGGTACCCAAGTTCAGGCATTTTTGATACATCTCTAGCAGTCATTTCAGATAGTCTAAAGAATATGTCTGAAGGAATAAAGCCTTAAAAATAGTATCTGTAGTATTTTTGACTGCACATTTCAGAGTACTAGATTTGGATTCAGGTGACTTAGATTCATATTATATGTATAATAATCAAGATATAACTCTAAACAATTTATATAATTATATATATGTATTATATACATATGTATAAAACACATATATATAATTATATAATTCTGATTATATGACTCTGGGATCAATAAGACCCCAGATCCTTGATAGGTGGGCCATAGGGAGGTTCTTTAACAGGAGAGGGCCTAAATTACTATATAAAAGTGGGAGGCCAGGCTACTCCCTAAGCAAACAGGGAGAGAGACAGTGACAGGATTATCTTGTCCATGAATGCCCCTTTTGTTGTCCTTTGGTGGGCCTATGTTACAGTGGGCCCTAGTTTAAATCCTTGTTGAATTCCATGCATTGACAAAATTGTCATGACTCCACAGTTACTATATTCAATCAGCAGGCCAAACTACAGATTTCAACTCCCAAGGTTATTTCTCTCCTATAAAAAAAACACTCCTTAGGCTGCTTAGTATCACAATAGCAGTTTCATTTCATCAATGACTTTTACTTCTTTCAAATTGATTAAAGACTCGAGACATTGATTCTATAGAATATTCTTATCTTATAAAAATATCAGGGCTATCATTTCATTAGTCACTTTGACTGGTATGGGGTGATTAATTCAAACAAGGTTTATCACCCTTTATTGTAAAATGGATGATAATCATAAAACGACTCCTCTCACAGGTTTCGATGAGAAAAGCACAGGATTTAAGGTACTATAAAAATGTGAGATATTATGATAAAAGAGGACTGAGAAAATTCTTCCTTATTTCCTCACCCTTCACCCCCACAAATATCAACAGAAGCTCCAGGTTGTCAGCTAGGCTAGTAAGGTAGGAGGCTCTCAAAATGTGGGTTTGAAATAGAAAGGATCTACAGCATTAGGGATCTGTGAGTAGGTTCTACTGATGTGATCTATGATGTGGGGTTTGGTACCAAAAGTTGAGGTACAGTCATGTGAAGAATTCACAATGGCTATTCTCTTTGGCAAAATGTAAATTTATTTAGGAAAATAGGTTACAGACAAAATGAAGGGATACAAAAAACACTGGGAATGATAAATATGAAATAGAGAAGGACAGATATAAATGTGGAACTCACAATTACCCAGAGAAAGGGAGTATCCCATGAAATTGGGGAATGCCCTTAGCTGGTAGGCTAAATCCTGAAAGGGCCTTAACACCCTAAAGGAGTTAGTTAGCTGTAAGCAGGAGAAGTGGGAAGCATAGTGGAGTTGATGAGGTTGGGAAGGGGGGTCTTGGGACCCTAGACTGGTGTCTAAGGTATCTAAAAAGAATTTCCTTGTCAAGGGGCAAAGTTTATTTGCAATTGTAATGCTATTACAAACAGGCTAAATTCCAAAAGAAATTAGCAAGGGATCTGAGAGAAGGGGATAGATTTATACAAAAGTGGATCAGAGCTTCATGTTACTTTGCTAATTTTGTGGCTTTCAGGCAGGTATGAGGGGTGGTCTCTCAGGAACTTGGTCATTACTGATCAACAGATTATATTTGCTAATTTTATGGCTTTCAGGTAGATTTGAAAGGTGGTCTCTCAGGAATTTGGTCATTACTGACTAACAGATTATCTATCTGATGATCAATAATGTTTGTAGGACTATTCTATGGCCAGAAAATTTTGAAATCATTAACAGACAGATTGTTAGAACAACATCAGAGGGTTTCAGGATCACTAATACATCTTCCCTAAAATTTAAGGGAAGAAATATTATTATATTTTACAATTATTGACAGACAAGAGCACTCAGGTCAGAAGGCTTTCAGAGTCTCTGCTGTCTACCCTACATCATATTTTTCCTCTCAAGCAGTTGGACACAAATTTATTTGGGACAAAGGTCTAGAGATCTCATCTTCTGGAGCTGCTTCATGCTGATAAGGGATGTACAGCTATCCCAGACTAGTGAGGGATGTCCAGACTGAAGAGGGGAGGTAAGATGGCAGCAGCAGCAGTCAGGATGAAGAAATAGTTGGAAGTTCATAGCTTGGAGCCTAGAGCAAACAAATCTTCCAATAGGAGTGTTAGTTATGAAGAAGCTCCAAGGAAAGTGGTGTAGAAGAATTATGAGCGAGTTTGCCAGAATAATGTTGAATGGATATCCTACAATTATTATCTTTCTGTCAAGAAAACAGGGGACAGTCAGGTTAAAGTTATTCCCCTGGGGGGGCAGCTAGTACAAAATAGCATTCAGAGTGGGAATGGCAGGAGAGTCACCCCAAAGACACCAAGTTTCTTTGAAAAGCAAGCAAAGGGTCTGGGATAGGGTTCCAATGATCCCTAGGTCCTAGCCCCACTTTCCATCAATGTAAAAGGCTTTAGGTAGATCTAAGACTTGAGCAAGAGATTAATTTGGCTTTTGAGGTCTTAATCAGGCTGATAAGACTGTGGGGGTGCATTTAGACAAAGAACTTCATAGTCCTGTATGGGAGAGCAGGGGCTGGAAGGTTAGGGTTTGTATGGCTGCAGTCAGAGAAGCCTCTCTGGTGGGGCTGCAGATCAAGATACCATCTAAATCATACTGGCCATGTGCATTGGTGGGGGGTTACGTTCCCCTGGATTTGCCCCTTCAAGGGCAAAAAGAAATTGTGAGTCTTTATGCAATGGTACGCAAAGGAAAGCATCTTTAAGATCTCAGGTAGAAAACCATTATTGTGTCCCCTGGGATACTTGTATTGGGCTCATGGCTTCCACTGACCATTTGCTCTGATTATAGAAATTTTCTATAAGAGGAAAAAGCTGGAAAATGATTATATAGCATCAAAACAGGCTATGACAGGAGAAAGCATCTTTAGTCACATCTGTTTGACAGCCGACCATGCAGTAATAATTAGACTTAGAAATAATCAAGTGGGAAACAAAGAAACAGACAGGGAAACTGAGTCAGAAGGATCTCACCTTAAGCAGAGGCTAAGGTTGTCCTCTTAACTCTTGCTCAGAGAAGACATCTACCTAGAAACTTATGGCATTTCTCTGGAAGGGTAAGTTATAGACTTAGTGATCAGGCAATAAAATTCAGAACCCAAAAGAATATTAGTTCAAGTCTCAAGAGATTTTACCTCTAATAGCAAATTCTACCAATCACAGTTCAGAGCTAGATATTATATTTTAAAAGTTTACCAGGAGATTTTCTTTAGCATGTTTTATATGTTTAAACTTATCCCAGTGTAAAACATCAATCATTAAACAAGCTTATAGATTCTTAGTAAATGCATTCCTTTTTTAGAAACTATAAATCCTAAAGAGGCTTATTTCTCAGGGCTGATGACCTTGCTTACCTTGATGGTTTCAAGAAAACTGGCAAGTTTGCAAATGAAGGGGAATTGACAGAGGCCCCAGGTAAGGGGCTGAGCTTGCTGTTGTCCATCCCAACTATTCTTAGTCTTTTAATAGATTGTGCTGTTTGATATCTCCCTTCACTCTGTGAAGGGGGGAAAATGTTGCACATCTCATACTTGGAGGTAAACTGATAAGGCTTAACATGATGACAATAACTCCAAGTAACAAGTAACAATTTAGAATTTTCCTAAGTGATGGCCAATAAATAAGTTTCTTTTTTGTTTTAGGGAGAAAACAAGACAATTCTTAAAATTGAGATAGAACAGATTTTTAAAATTGACTAAACTTTAGTTAATGGGATTCCCCAGATTCTGATTAAATGTCCTAGACAAACTGAATTGCAATTTGGTTATTTTCTAATTCATGCAAATCATTTTTCTTTTGTAACCCAGGAAAAGGGTTAAGGTGCCAGTTTTTACTGACAGGACCCTCAGAAATCTGACTTTAGATAACTTAAAAGCAGGCTGGTACTAGAGTTAGCAAACTGCTTTTCTGTTTTCCTAAAGTTCCCAAAGTCTCTGTTAACACTATCAGTGCAAATAGATTACAATTTGTATATTCCTTTAGTAGGCTTTAATTGGAGCTCCTTTAAAATTGCTTTTATAATCACATCTCAAACAAATTTCCAAAATACTTTATGTACACATAGGAATCATTTATCTGTTGGTCACATCTTTAAAAACCCCATAAAGTTATAAAATATGAAGCAATTACATCCAATAACAGTTAACATTCATATAGCACGATGTATGCTAAGTACTTTTGCAATCATGTGGTCTTTACAACAACTATTATTTCTCTTTACAAATCAGAAAACTGGGCAGAGATAAAATAATTTGCCATAAATTATATATCTAATACATTTATACAATTGAGGCAGAGAATGATGGGCTTACCAAATGAAGAGGCTGCCTGCCTTTCTCACCTCACATTGCCATGCTAGGTGGTTCTAGGAATACTCAAATTCCTCCCAGGCAATTCTTGAACGAACTTGCTGAAAGCTGGGATGATTGGTTCCAGGAATGCCTTTGATGGTAGTTTCAGGAGCCAGGACTCAGGGAATGTTGACCATGGAGCCTGACCCCCAGGTCACTATGAGGAGGGGTTACAGCAAAATTGTATGGGGTCCCCACGGTTTTGCTTCTGCCTGTGAAGCAGAATTTGAGTTTTAATCTGATCTGAGATGAAAAGGGTTAGCAAATAGAAGGTCTTGGGCTATATTGATTTTGTTAGAAATCTCCACAACTGAGTTACACCCAGGACCACTCCAGGGAATAGAGTGGAGAGGATACCTTCTAAGGTGCTTTCCCAAAGGAGCAGAAGGGGAAGTCTGGACAAGCTAGGAATCAAGAAAGGGTTAGTAAAAAAGTTGCTATTTACCTGGTTTGTTTTTTTACCTTTTTCTTTTCTTCCAGAATGGGATAAATTCCTGGAATTATTCCCAAGTTTTAGGAATTTTTCTTGTAATCTTAAAATGACTAATTGCCAAACTTCTTAATCATTGCTTTAAAAATTTTGAGAATCTGTTAAGATGTTATTTTAATTTTAATTAGCTAACTTTTTTGTGTAGCTCCCAGCTTGACCAGAGCTGAAGTCCACAGAAAAAAAAAGTTAGGCTTTTAAAGAAATTTTTCTAGTATTCAAACTACAGCATAGAGGTTTTTTTTCCTTGCTGGTTTTATTTTAAGTCTTTCCAGGTAACAAAATCTAGTTCA
Source organism: Myrmecobius fasciatus (assembly GCA_023553655.1). Taxonomy (NCBI): domain Eukaryota; kingdom Metazoa; phylum Chordata; class Mammalia; order Dasyuromorphia; family Myrmecobiidae; genus Myrmecobius; species Myrmecobius fasciatus. The sequence continues at coordinate 88,537 of JAJPUD010000353.1, forward strand.
CAGAGCAAACTTGACACAGACATTCTTCACAGAGACTCAGACACAGACAAAATGACATGAAAGAGGACTATCCCATCTTTGCCAAAAGCCATAAAACTTTGCCAAAAGCTATCCTATAGCACTTTTGTCTTCTCTAGCATCCCAGAGGAGATAAAAGGGTGGCAAAGATTAAATTTGCAGAAAATTGCAAGAATTTTCCAGCCTGGGTGTCCACAGTCAAGGAAAACTTGCTGAGCATGGAGCTCATGATAACCCAGACAAGCCTTCTCCCAGTGGCTTGGGGTGTCCTTGCTATAGGATTGTGGAAGAAAAAAATAGGGGACTTACCTTGACAAGAAGGGAATCAAGCCAGGGGAGGCCAGGCTTTCTCTATACTGGATCACCAAATGTTGAGGTTGGGAACAGGGGACCCCAAGAGTTTGGAGTCCCAGACCAGTGTCACAAGGTGTCTCAAAAGAATTTGCAGGCTTGAACTCATTTCCTTATCAAGGGGCAAAGTTTATTTGTAATTGTAATGCTATTAAAAGTGGGATAAGTTCCAAAAGAAATTAGCAAGGGATCCCAGAGAAGAAGATAGATTTATACAAAATTGGATCAGAGCTTCATGTTACTTTTTTGCTAATTTTATGGCTTTCAAGTAGGTTTGAGGAGTGGTCTCAGGAACTTGGTCATTACTGACCAACAGATTAATTACCTGACAGTTAATAATGTTTGTAGGACTATTCTGAGGCCAGAAACTTTGAAATCATTGACAGATTATTAAAAGGAAGTCAGAGAGCTTCAGGATCACTAAAACATCTTCCCTAAACTCTAAGGGAAGAAATACTACATTTTACAATTATTCTCAGACAGAAATCATTGATAGACAAGAGCACTCTTTGATCAAAAGAGCTTCAGAGTCACTGCTGTCTCCTTAGGGGAGATACTATGTGAAATGGGGGAAAGGAAAGGGGGAAGATACCACAAGGCAATGTTATGATGGGCTGACCCAAAGAAAGGTAGCAGCCATGGGATGGCCCACAAATAAGTTTTACAGGGAAATTTTAACGTCAGGGACATGACTGGGATTTCTGACAAAGTATGGCAAGGTGAGACTGCTGGAGATTTCTACAGAGATGGGGTCTCAGGAATTTGACTTAACTTGGATTTCAGAGTGGACCACTTCCCCACAGGGTGGGACCATGGAGCTAAACTGAGCTCTATCAGTGCCTTCTGCCTGCTTGCCCCAGGGATCAATTCCTCTACTCACCAGTCACTGGCCATGGTATCTTTAGTTCCTGATCTGGGAGTCTGGGGACAGGTTGTTGCTCTGGGTATTTATACCCACAAGACCAAGGATGGGATTGGTTGGGTTCATACATAGCAGGTGCTCAACTCCCACAGTTTGATTGAATGGCCCCTGAATTTACCCTGCCTGCCCTACCATTGAAACAGAAAATCAAGAAAGAATTCCTATGACTAATGTCAATTTCATCCTCAGGGCCAAGTTTCAAATTGTGTTGGGCCATTTTAAAGGAACAGGAAGTCATGGAAATTAAATACTGATCTTTGTAAAACCATACTTGAATTATTCAGTGGTTGATTACCTAATGCTTCAATGATCCAGGCTCTTTTCACCTCCCTCCAGTGGGCCACTTCCAATTTGGGGGTCTGGTCCCCTTGTCCTGGGGGCTAAGTTCTGAAGAGCTTAAAGGTGTGAAAAAGAGAGGGGTGTGAAGGCTGCTGATGAGCTCCTAATGTGCTGGAGGAAGCTAGAGCCAGCCAGTCCAGTGCATTTAAGAGTGAGTAGCCCGAGGCCTTTCCCTCAGCTGCATGGAGCTAATGCCAATGTTGGGGGAGGCATTTTCCTCCAGCAGAGTCTGACTCAAAAGACAGCCAGCAATCCTGCTTCCTCCAGCCCAAAAGACTCAGCTGTGTTCCAGAGATCCCATGCTGAGACTCAGGCTCGTCCAGGAATTGAATTTATGATATCCATGTGATGAATGAGTCTTTAACATGCCTTTACTATTCCCTAGATTACAGAAACACAGAATTTTGGAGCTGGGAAAGAACTCATTGGCCACTCAGTTCAACCCTTTCCATGAAAAGGAATAAGGACTACAGCATATCCCACAAGTGGTCATCCAGATCGCTAGATGGCCTCCAATGACAGGGCATCCAGGACCCCCTGAGGCACCCCATTTCACTCTGAGGCAGCTCTGACCATTAGGTTTTGGTTTGGGTTTTCCTGACATTAAATCTAAATTTGTAGTTTTCATTCCTGGTCTGATAAACCAGAGGAGATTGGATTAGTCAGCTCTTGATTCTTATTCTCTCTTACAGTGTTAAGTTGATAAACCAATCCATGAAGGGGAGCAAAGTACACTGACATCTTCCATCCTTAAAGTAATGGGAGAAGGTGGCTTGGGAATCTTGTGGTGTGTTTGTCAACATCTCCTTGCTATGGTGGACCATCCATTCTCTAAACTCTCGATTGATGCATTCTAAAATTCTTGGATCTCTGTGGGAGGACCACAAAAACAATCAGAGACTCCCAGAGTAAGAAAAAGCAAAAAGAGGTTTATGATGATCTTTCGAGAAAGGGCATCTCCCATCTGACAAGGTGTTTGTCAGCAAAAAGGAGTGCAAAGTGAAAACTGCAAAAACAAGATTAGATATCCTGAATCAGAAGCTCCCACCCTTGCCTGGCCTTTTCTCCCATTGTTTGGAGGAGTTCAGGCTTACATTCTGATCCCAGAAATCTAACCCAGGAACAAAAGAAACAAGTCCATAATAATAAACTCTTAATTTAAATTTCCCTAGAAATCTGCTATACAAGCAGACATCCTCAGATAAAAGAATTCAAAGCCATTGTCACCTTTTTTAAAAAGTACTTAAATGGTAATTAAGGAGTGGTGACAAATAGGAGGGGACAAAGACCAGCAACTTTTAGCTATATTATTATAAAGTCTCAAGTCACAATTCAAATTTAGTTTAAGGCTTTATTCTTAACGAGAGGTCTTCAGTTAATTCCACACAGATCCAAACAATAGCTGCCATTTATAGAGCACTTTACATATACTATCTCATCACAATTTTAAAAAACAAATGTTAAAAATTGTTTTTACATAGGATTAGATCAAACAAAATATTACATATGCTGACTCATTTGATCCTCAGCAGAACTTTTATCATTATGCTTTTTTTACCTTTTTATACTCATTCCCAGAGAAGGAAACTGAGAAACATGAAATGGTTTGCTCAGAATCACAGAGTCGAAATTGGAACTTTGATTTTTCTGACTAGAACCCCAGTCCTTATTCACGTTGTTCCCCAAGTGCTTCATGCAACTGAAACAACTGCTTCAGATTTTATTCCCTGAATGAGCAGACCAAGGAGGCTATTTTACCCTCCACACAGAAACTGTGTCATCATTTTTGGTCTCATGAGGGGGCTTCTAGTCACCTTCTAGGCAGAAATACAGGAAAGTCCCCATATTCAGACCGTCTATATATTCTTCTCCAGCCTCCCCTTGGTGCAAACAGAGGATCTAGGCAGGCCCTAAATCATCTCCGCCGGCTGCTTTCCTCCTGCCAGCTCAGCCCAAGTGTAAACCAGCTCACACACAGACAGGCCTTGTTGGGACCAGTCATGCCATATAAATTTTCTGGTGGAGCAGCGGGGTAGCTGACCCCGGCTGGGACGGGGCTTTTTCTTAAGCCCACAGTACCTCCATGTCTCCAGGAGAAGCCAGCTTTGCTGGTACTCGGCTTTCTGAGTGTGTGCTGCCATGAGAAAAGGCAACAGGAGGAGAGGAAAGGGACTGAAGAAGAGGGCACGTGTGCCCTGATGGGTAAGAATGAGATCATGGAAGTGGGTGATTTTGGGTGAGAGTCACTCACCACCAAAAGAGTGATTTAGAGGCCAATAGATAATGGGGGCTTGATGAGACAACAGTAATATAAATATAAATATACTTTATCATATGTAAATATATAAATTTAAATATAATTTATTTAATATATAATTTATATAAATTATAAATATCTTTATCATATATATAAATACATATTTTATAATATAAATATATGTAGATTTAAATACAATTTATATAAATATAAACATCATTTAATTTCCAAGTGATCTGAGACAATGAACAATAATGTCATAATCTATATGTTGTACATAATTCTTAATGTGCCTTTTAACGTGCCATCTTTTATTTTAAATTACAGCCTTACCCAGATTTTCCCATCTAATGGAGGCTAATTAGCCATTCCAACGCTGTGTCCTGCCCCCCCCCCCTTATTTCTTTTGTAGTGGTGGGAACTCTCACCACTACAGATTGCAAGGGGTGATAGTTCTGATCTTCAGCCTCAGAATCTGAGGGCATCTTAGCCAATAATGGAGGAATCCAGCCCTGATGCCCTATTGTCCTGACTGGGTCACGTTTTAAAGTTTGCCAAGAATGGCAAAAGGAGAACCAAGAACAAATTCACTGGCATGGAAGCACTTACTACCACAAGGGCCCTAAGCATAATCTCTGAGAAGGCAAATTAGCCTCTGAGGTCCTTCTGTAATGCCGGAGAAACTGAGGCAAGATAGAGATTAGAGATTTTTTATAATTTATTGATAGTGGAGAGTTTGGACTGGCAGCCATATTAGCCAGCTGGCTGGATTGGGCTCTTGTCTTAAAGTATCCAGCAACAAGCGAGGGATTCCAGAGACTCTTATAGGGCTCCAGTAATCAGGGAAACAAAGGCGGGGGGGGGGGGGGGAGAGTAGAGCACTGAGGGGATAGAAGTTCCAGGAAAGGACCATAAATTCAGTTCTGACAGGATCAAAAATTCTGATAAGTTTGGGAAGAAGCGAGGAGACATAGTCTGAGACCAGAAACATCAGGGGATCATCTACATATTTGAGATAAACCATCTGCAGTTTTATGTTTTGGGAGTTTTTGGGATGCTAGTGGCCAGAGCTCCCAGCCCTAATTATCTCAGTCCTAATGGCCAGGAAGGGGGGGTTGCCACTAATTCAGGAAACTGAGACAGAACAATTCAGGGAAACTGAGGGAGAACAATTCAAGGAAACTGAGACAGGAAAACTGAGACAAAACACTTATGCTCTAATATAACTATTTCAACTCAGGGCTCCTTTCTCCTGCTCTACAAAGAGCCCTCCCCCCCCCCCCCCGGCACTGTTTCTCCTCCTTACCCACTCAGTCCCAACTTATCCCGGATACTAGAACACAGGCAACTCAAACAATTAGCCCCAAGAGTAGATGGTCTGCCCAGGGAACGGTGACATGACTTATACCAGTGGTTCTCAAAATGTAGTCCAGAGAATCCTGGGAGTCCCTAAAACTCTTTCACAGGATCTACAAATTCAAACTTAATTTTTATTTCTAATATGATAAATATCTATAAATATAACCCACATAAGCAAAAACTCTTGGACAGATCCTTCATGATGTTTAATAGTATAAAGATACTGAGAACAAAAGTTTGAGAACCACTGATCTATGCGGTGGAGAGAGAGGGAGAGGAGAAAGGGTTGTCTGAAAATGGGATTGGAAGACCTGCATCTGGACATCTGGAGGCAGAAGGAGGGAAGGATGTAGCCCAATGAATACTCAGGCAGAAGAGAGAAGGGAAGGGGCTTGGGGGGAAGCCAATACTGGGGCTCCACCTAGAAGAAGGGAGTTAGGAGTAAAAGGTCTTTCAAAGTTTGCTCACCTACAGCATGTAATTGCTGTTATCATGTGAATTGTCCTGCTTTTCTGGACCAAACACATTTGTTATAAGGATGTGCTTAGAGTGGGGATGGGGAACAGGTTGGTGGGTAGGAATAGATACATGCAAATAAATAAAATGCATTAATAATATCAATAAAATATTAAATGCACAAAAAAACAAAAGATAAAGGGACAGATAGAGCAAGTTTTCTTACTACTTTGCTAAATTGTATTTATGTATATTTATATATAAATATGTATACATAAATGTACATATATGTACATAAATATATAAGTGCACATATAAATATATATATATATATGATTTAGAAAGATAGTAAAAAAATTGCTTTCTTTACATATATAGATGCACACCTATATATACATGCATATGCATATAAACACACATGTATATATATACATATGTTTATATGTTTGCTAGAAACTAAACAAAAGCAGTTCAGAATGTTTTGTATAATCCTTTTTCTCATTCTAATGAAATTCATGTTTGTGGATGGTTAAGTTTTGAAAAAAAGAAAAGAAAATTTGAAAAAGAAAAAAAAAAGAGTTGGAAAGAAGGAAGTGGGGCTGAAGTGGAAGCCCAATCTTCAGTCTCTTGGCCAGTCTAGAATTGAAATGGAGCAGCTCCCATGGCTCCTAAGATGTCTCCTTTCTTTTAAAAGGACAGGGGACCATCTGGAAAACTATTCCTTGGATCTCAACCCATCGATTCAGACTTGAAGTCTTTTCTAATTCACCTCTCAAAGGACCAAATCTGCTTTGTTTACTAGATTTGGGGGTAACCAGAGGGAGATTTCAGGGGCAAATGAGGATGGCCTCTCTGCTTGTCCAGTCCCATTATCTCCTCACCTGCTTATTAATTTCTCAAATGCTCTTTGGAGAAAAAAAATTCTCATTCTGCAATTAGAGATAAAGTATATAAAATGCAAATAGCTGGCAGGGGTGAATAGAGTTTCTGTTCCTGTGGCAAGCAAGGATAGACAATATTCACCTTCCCAGTTTGGGAGAGGAGGGGTAGCAGGAGGAGAAGGTCTGTGGCTAGAGAAACAGAGGGGTTACCAAACCAAGGAGAGGTGGGGAAAGTGGTAAGATTACCGAAAAGGAAGGCTGAGGACCCAAAATAAACTTCTACAGCTTCATAATTTTTCCTGGGGCCTAAGCTGTTTACTTTCTACTCTTTTCACACTGCAACTTTGCAGGAACCTCTGCCAAGCCTGATTAGCCAAGACCTTTTTTGAGGTCACACTTGCTTTGCTCCTAAGGCAGTACATCCCACCATCATATACCCTAATTTATCCTGTCCCTGCATTTCATATAATGTTCACCATCTTGGAGTAGCACTTATATTTAATTATTCCATTAGCCATTTATCTAAGTAATGTTAAATGTCATTGCAGAAAACTCCATTTGCAAATTATTAATCTATCCTTATATCAGTGCTAAAAATCAAAAGCCTTTAACTGTTTTCTGCTTGCTCTAATGATAAACTATTAGCAATTCATTTTTCCCCAAGAGCTGTTATTCCATGGTATTAGAAATTCCAAATAGTATGTAATGATAATGATGATGATTGTAAAAATTTTACATAGCACTTTAAGATTTGCAAAAAATTTTGCATAGATTATCTCATATGATACTCACAATTCTATGAAGTAGGAACTACTTTTATACCCATTTTACAGATGAGGAAACTAAGTAGAAGAAAGATAGTAAGTTGCCCAGGGTCACACAGTGACAAACTCTAGAGGAAGATTTGGCCCCAGGTCAGCTTCTCTCTTTTTATCAAGAACTGTTTTGAAACTCAAAGTCTTAATTATCTGGGGGAATTGAAGAGTGACACCATAACTACCACTAGTATTTATAGAATGCCTACTATGTGCCAGGCACTGTGCTCAGCACTTTATAAATATGATCTCATTTGATCCTTACTACAACTTTAGATGGTATTCCCATTTTACAGTTGAAGAAACTGAGGCAAACAGGAATTAAGTGAATTGACTAAGCTCACATAGTCAATCTATGTCAAATGTGGGACTTGAACTCAAGTCTTCCTGATTCTGACGTTAGACTTTTGGACATTGCACCATACTGTCTCTTAAATTTCATATATCAAATTTCAACCTAGATATCTCTCTATATGTGTCAATATTTATATATTTATGTGTATGCATGTATGTGTATGTATATAAATATATCCACTGTTAATGTAGCATTCTAGAAAGGGGAAGGGAGGAAAGGGGGGAAATAAAGTAAAAAGTACATAGCAGAGAATAAAAGAAAATCTACAAGGAAGCAAAGATAGCTCTGAACACAATGTATAGGATTTATTATATGGGCTTTCTTGAAATGGAAATTTATTGTCTCATATTTTGAATCTTCTCAAGTTCTGTTGTACACGTAACAATTTTTTTCTTTTTCTATTTTGAAGTTTAAAAAAATTTCAAGCAAGTACTTACTGGACTAGTGTGTGGTACAGTGGAAGAACATGTACTGGCTAGAAATTAATAAACAAAACTCTAGCGCTTGTTTCTCCATTAACATATTGTATGACCTCAGGCAGATCACTAAATTCCTTTCTGACTTAGTTTCCTCACAAATAAAATGGAAAGACTGGACTCTATTTCCTCCCTAAAGTTATTTCCAGATCTAAATTCTTTGGAATTCTGTTGTCCAAAATAAATCTTTATAATTTTTAAACACAGTTGGTCAAATTACACTAACAGTTTTACTGCGGAAAAAATTCTAAAAACCCAACATTAATGAAGAAATAAGAATGCTTTGCATTTAGTGTATTATTTATGTGTAAATGGCACTTCTCCTACTACTTGAAAAATTAATTTCCTTAAGTAGTTTAAATGTCTTTCCTGAAATTTTGTTATCATTAATTGCCCTTACAAAGGCATTTTTCTAATAGTACACAGAAAAGCTTTAGCCTGTTCTTTGTTCAAATCATCACAAATTCCTAATTCATAGGATCTGGATCAATAACATTTCATTTCACTAGGTTTTTATTAGATCATAAAAAGAAATGCTGTTTCATTTATGATTCAGAATGGCCATTAGTCACTAAGTTCCCATCAGTGGCCTCCATGGTACATGGAAGTGAACCAATCCTGCAACCTATGCAAATGAGCATCTTCTAATTGCTTCTGCATCAATTACTCATTTCCCAGAAAAGCAGTGATTTTTCTTACTTCCATGGACACCTGTCTATTTACCTCCCAGATCCTTGGGTTCCCCATACTCTGGTACCTAGAGACCATATAGGATTAGCTGTTAAGCACAGGCAAAAAAAAAAAATACATTTTCTTGGGGAAAAGTGCTAGATTTTGAGTCAGTTGTTGCTGTTCAGTTCTGTCTGATCCTATTTGGGGTTTTCTTGGTAAAGATACTAGACTCATTTGACATTTCCTTCTCAAGCTTATTTTACAGATGAGGAAACTAAGGCAGAGAAGGTGAAGTGATTCACCCAGGATCACACAACTAATAAGTGTCCAATCTGACTCCAGGACCAGGACTCTGTCCAATGTGCCTGGGAAAAGAGGATCTATATTTGACTCTTTGTGGCAGCTTAAATAATATTTATTTTGGACAATTATCTTCACTTTCTGGGTCTCAGTTTGTTCATCTAAAATAGGAAAAGAGGAGATTGCTAAAGTCCTTTCACTTTCTAATCATTTGTTCTTATCACTCTAACGACTTTTTAGAGGAATTATCTTTATCCAACACATCCAAAGCATGTGTGCCTAAGTATTACACATGTATATATGGATATAGCTATATATAAGTATATATGTATATCTAGCTATATACAGGAAGCCCCTCTACCCATTCACATTAGTATTGGTAAAAAAGACCAAGGTCTCCCATTGCATCCAGGATCATCTCTAGTTGTCCTGATCTATATATGACCACTGGACCCAAATGGCTGCATAGGGGAAATTGAGGCAAGTGACTTCACTTCAATACAATTCACTTGCATATCATAGCATCACCTCCCTGATGTCATGGTCCTCTTCAAGAATGAAGAACAAACAGCAATCTCTGTGGAAAGGCTAAATAATTTCCCCAGGATTATATAGTCAACAAATTCTCAAAAGTTCAAACTGAGTCCTAACTTTAAAATCGGCTCTTCAATCACTGTGTTATGCTAAAATGTGTCTTTGTGTATGGATAAGTAGAATTTGATGTATGCATATATGTGTGACACTGGGCATTTTACCATCCTGTAGCTCAACTTGCTCATCTGTAAAATGGAGATAAGAGTAGCACTTACCTCACAGATTTGTGGTGAAGATCAAGTGAGTTAACATATAAAAGTGTTTTGAAAATCTTATAGCACTATATAAAATTAGATATTATTGTTATATTGAGTCTATATGTATATATTTTGTGTAAATATATATCTATGTATGTATCTATATCTATACACATAGATATAGGTGGATGGGTGGATAGATACATACATACATATATGGATGGATAGATAGATGGACAGATATACAGATAAACAAATAGCTAGAAACCTAGACAGACAGACAGGCAGACAGATAGACAGACAGACAGACAGATAGGTAGATAGACAGATGGTTGGAATCAGCTAGGTGGTACAGTGGATAAAGTGCCAGGATTGAAATCGGGAAGACATTTTTCTGAGTTCAAATCTGACCTCAGACACTTATTAGCTGTGTGACCCTAGAAAAGGTATTTAACCCTGTTTGCCCTGAATTTTCTCATCTATAAAATGAATTATAGAAGGAAATGAAAAACTACTCTTGTATCTTTTGCCAAGAAAACCATAGAGTCAGATATGGCTGAAAATGTCTGAACAACAACATATATAATAGAAATTTGCAAAGTCTCTTAGACTTTGCAAGATCTGAACTCATGTCCTTGCTGACTCAAAACCAGCATTTCATCCATTGCATCACAAATGAAACTGCACCGTAGTCAGCCCATTCAGGGCATCATTACTCCTTTGTTTCTCACATGCTGCCAATGTTAAGCATGAATACAGTCCCCACCTATATCCTGGTTTAGTGGAAAGGGCATTAGATCAAGAGTGTCCAGCCCTCAGCCAGGCAGTGTGACTCAGAAGCTGCCTGGCCTTGGGCAAATGCCTTAAACTCTATGCACTTCGTGTCCTGCAGCTATAAAATGAGGGGGTTGGATCCAGTGACCTCCAAGACCCTGCCTAATTTTGACAATCTTCAGTTCTAACTTTCAAAAGACAAAAAAATCAGAATAAACTCAACATTGGCAGCCAGAGGAATACTCTGGGACTTTCCACTACTAGAACTTTGGCTGCTGCCCAAAGGATATTAAAAGATCTCTGAGAACACAAGGATCCCAGGCTCATGGCCTTTGTCACCTTCCCACCCTCCATGGGAGCAATGTCTCCTTTCCCCTGAAGTTCTATTTTTAAAAGGAACTCGAAGTTATTAGGACCATTTGGGACTCCATACTATTCAGGAATCCTCGATAATGAGGTTTGTGTTTATTTTGGGTGCCAGACCCGTGAATTCATGGGAGTAGGAACCTCCAGGTGAGACACTCCCTCTACTGATGAAAAGCCTGCAGTTCTGCTGCTTACTTCTGGTGAGGAATTACCTGCAGCACCCACAACATGAGAGTCTGGACCAGCCTGCATCTCAGTAGCAGACCTTGACCCCAAGCCTCAGGGATTCCAGCTCTCAACACCCTAAGACACTGTACAACTCTCTACTCTCATAGGACCATAGATTCAAAGCCCAGAGGTCCACTGGGTCCAAACCTCACATTTTAGAGATGAGAACCTGAAGCAAAGAGAAGCTAAGCAATTTGCCTAGCAACATACAGCTAGTTAAGTATCTGAAGCAGGATTTGAATTCGAGTCTTCCTGATTCAAAACTTATTCTTTCTTCATTGCTCCAATTTCTTATTCATCATTTCATCATATTCCATTCTTTGTGACCCTATTTGGAGTTATCTTGGCAAAAACACTAGAGTGGTTTGCCATTTCCTTCTCCAGTTCATTTTACCGGTGAGGAAATGAGACAAACAAGGTTAAGTGATTTGCTCAGGGTATCTGAAGTCTGATGATAACTCAGGGAGATGATTGAATTCCAGGCTCTGGCACTCTATCCATCTGCCTCTACATATAGCATAGATCAGCACAATGGATAGAGTGCTGAGCCTAGAATCATTGTCCTGAGTTCAAATCTGTCCTTCGATGCTTACTAGCTATATGACCCTGGGAAAAACACTTAATCCTGGGTGCCTCAGTTTCCCTAACTGTAAAATGACCTGGAGACAGAAATAGCAAAACACTCCAGTATCTTTACCAAGAAAACCTCAAATGGGATCACAAAGTCAGACGCAACTGAACAACAACTCTTTAGTACAAACCTGTTTCCAATCACTTTCCCAGTTCATGAAAGAGTTAATATTCAGAGCTTCAATTGCAAGTCAGATAGGTCAGATAGGTGCTTCTGACTGTAAGGCAGTAGACTCTTGTGTCTCTAAGTAGAAAACTTTTTTCTATGTGGATTTTAAGAAATTAAGAGATCTCTACGGGTCTCAGGATTGTTTAGGAGTAGAATTACTTAGCTGGAAGTGTAGAGATTGGAAAGAGAATGGATATTGAAGAAAGTATCTAAATCAGTTAACCAATAGGCAAATGCATATCAAGCATTTAGAAGCTCAGAGCTGGGCTCAGGATATACTTTGGAAGATACTAAAGTCACCGACTTCTCCAAAGTCCAAGTTTGTGGTCCTATTAGGAGCAAAAAACACTTAGGCATTTTTGAGAAAAGCTTTAAAAGGCAGTAATTGTGCCTGTAGACATTAAAACAAAATAATGCTTTTGAATTCTTGATTTTTGGTTTTTATACTCATCTACGTAGCTCTTCATCACCACTTCTAGGTAAGAGGGGGATTGTTGTTTTTGTTCATTAGTATATGACTCTTTGTGACCTCATTTGGGGTTTTCTTGGCAGAAATACTAAAGTGGTTTGCTATTTCTTTCTCCATTTCATTTTATAGATGAGGAACTGAGGCAATCAAGTTTAAGTAACTTGCCTGGATTACACAGCTAGTAAATGTCTGAGGTTGGATTTGAACTTCCTGGTCTGGCACTCTAACCACTATACTACCTAATTGCCTTAAGTGGGAAAAGGGAGGGATTTTCATATCTAGTTGCTTTCTTGCTGATGAAAAAAGAAACATAATCTAGATATTGTTGTCTCTGCTATCAATGTCAAAGCAGAATAACAAAATTTTAGGAATGATGTGAACATTTCTACAAGTCAGGCTGAATGTTTTGGAGAATGTTTTGGCTTTGGAGTCAAAAGGACTTGAGCTAAAGCCCCAGATCAACCATTTACTACCTGTGACATCTTAGGTTCCTTAAATTTTCTGAACCTTATTCCCTCATCAGTAAAATAAGTGGATTAGACTAATGGCCTCTAAGATCCGTTCCAAACCTAAATCTTTACTTGCAGGTGTCATGGCTACATGCCCCTAAAACTTTGCACTAAGTTATGTTGTTCATGGAACCATATATAATGATCTTTTTCCATGGCTATTTGTAAAAATAGGATGCTTGCCCAGATCTCTGGGATGATTTAAAAGCAGTTTCTCTTGCAAAAAGAACTAGTTGAACTTGAAGGCCCTTTCTAGATCAAGATTTATGAGCCTATGACCCCACATGTCTTCTCACAATCTTTTGCAAAATATGATGCCCACATAATTTCCCAATACATTTTCCTAGTTAAACCCAGCCCTTGCTCAAAAATTTCTAGTGGGTCTCCACTGTCTCCACAGCTGAAAATTCTAAGTTTTCCACAATCTGGAGACATCATGTCCATTCTAGTGTCATCTCCGGGCACCCTAGACTCCACCCAAATTAAAAAACTTACTTTTCCTCAATCCCTTCCTATTCTCTTCATCTTCATCAGTCTATCCCTTGACTTTTTTTTAATCCTTGACTATTGGGCACCTAGATGCCCAAGTGAATAAAGTACCAGGCCTGAAGTCAGAAAGACTAATCTTTCTTGATTTAAATCTAGGGTCAGCCATGAGCTATCTGTGTGTTTCTAAGCAAGTAATTTAACTCTATTTGCCTCAGTTTCCCCATATGTAAAAGGGCTGCAATAGGAAATAGCAAACCACTTCCGTATCTTTGCCAAGAAAATCCTAAATAGAGTCACAAAGAGTTGGATGGGACAGGACAACAACATTAAAATCTCTCCAGCCAACACAGGTATCACTCCCCCATACACAAATACACACAGCCAGCCCAGGTATCATCCCTACACACACACACACACACACACACACACTTACCTGCATCTTGCCCTGATCTTCAATCCTTACTCAATGAAGAAAAAGCCTTTCCCTTTGTGAATCCTCACACTACCTGGACTTCTCATTTGCACTCATCTTATTCCAGTTTATTCCTATGTATTACATGCATGTGCATATCACATTCCCCTTTATTAGCTTAAAACCCCTCGAGGGCAGAAGGGATATCTTATTTCACCTTTGGAATTTCTGGCACCAGGTATTGCACACAGTAGGCCCTTAATCAATGATTGCTAAATTGCATTGAATTAAGGATGTGGTCTCTGCCCAAATAACATCTCAGAATCAGAGCTGATGGGAATCTCAGAAGCCATTAAGGTCAACCTTCTTTTACAGATGGAGAAGCTGAGGACAAAAATAATGAATTGATTTCCCCAAAGTCGCAAAAACAGCAAGTGGCAGAGCAGAGATTGGAAGAAAAGTTTTAACTCCATAGCTCTTTCTGTCTATTTTAAGCTTCCTCCTTCCTTATGTTTTCAAATTGTATATAAATTCTCTTTTCTCTCAGTAAATAAGAGGTGCTATTCCCATTTTTTAAAAAATAGGGGACAGGAATTCAATTCTTGGAACTCTTTAATTCTACCACAGTTTGAGCCATTTACTAGTAAATAAATTAAAATGATAGCGTCAGGATATTAGCTCCCAGGATGCATTATCTTCCATAAGGTGACTGATACAGTTCTGGGCATAGAGGCGGCACTAAAGTAAACATAAAAATAGAAATTAAATCCCAGAATTAAGAAAAAAAACTTTCTAGGAGAAGGTAGGTAGGTAGTGCAGTGGATAGAGCACTGATCCTAGAATAGTTAAAAAGATCTGAGTTCAAATCCAGCCCCAGGTATTTACTACTTATAGGACCCTGGACAAGTTACCTAACCCTGATTGCCTCAGAAAAAGAAAACAAAGAAAAAGACCTTCTATTTCTCTTCACAAATATTTTTTGTATATATATACATATATATACACACATATACATATATATGCATATACATATATATATACATATATATTTCACCCCAGTTATGCTTTCAAAATCAAAATGCCAAAAATCTGTGTAAAATCCATTTCAATGCTTTTTGCATTTTTGCATTTTCCTCCTTAAAAAGTCTGCATGAGTCACTGTGACTATAAAACTATACTGCTGAACACTGATAATGACATGATTTTTAATGGGAACAATGTCATCCGTTCCCAGACCTATATTTCTTATTCAGTCACAGATTGGCCATCTGAGGCCTGTGCTCGCTGCAAGCACCAAACCCAGCCCAGCTCAGGCTAACATCATGCCCAGGAGACCTTAGTAAATCTGACTCCCTTTCTGCCCCTGGCAAAGTTCAGACAAGGTGATCTCCAGGACACCCAGCAGACAAAACTCCTCCCTCTTCCCTCCTGGACTCTCTGCTCAAATTGCTTTCCTCTGAGTTGAGAAGGCTCTGCATTTTTCTTGGAAGCTGTGCAATTTTTCCTGGCAGCCCTTGGCACTAACTTCCATGTGCTTGGTTTATTGGCCACACCTCTTTCCAGTGTTACCTGCCCAGGTTTGCACATGAGCGTGGGCCCATGCTAAAGCAGGAGTTCATGTGGTCCTGTAGCTGAGGGTGACTTGTTCCTGCTCCTGCCTGCCTTTGAACACATTGAGGAGGAAGTCTCACAGAAGAGGAAGTAGTCTCAATAAGTAAGACTGTGTATTTAGTAGAAAGACTATTTTATGTAATCTTCCTCTAAATTTAAAAATAATGCCATACTTTTATAATTATCTCTTCTATATCATGATTTTGCCATCACGGTTTTGATATATCAGTAATAAGCATAAGAAATTGAATGGGAATTTATTACTAGTTTTGTAGAAATAACAGATAATACCTGAAGGCAAGCAGATAATACAAAAAAGTTTAAAAACTCAAAAATTCATAAAATATACATATAGCATTGTATTAAAAGCCTATGACCAAATACTTAACCCAAATTTTACAATAAGATACTGTAAACATCCCATCAAAGAAAGAGAAAAAATTCAGACTTCTCTGGTATGAAGAGAGGACCAAAAATTTTATGTGGGATTTTCCAGAGTGCAGGAGCACCATACTCCTAACTTCTAAGATGTGGAAAGGATAATTATATCTTTAGACTAGGACTTCTTAATCTGAGGTATATAAACTTGTTTTCTTTTTAAAAATATTTTAATAATTATTTCAATAAAAATGATATATTTCATAATTCTACATATTTTTTATTTTTTTTCTGAGAAGAGTTCCATGTATGTCACCACAGGAGATTGGGTCATAAAAAACACTTAAGAATCTCTGTTTCAAGTAATTATATTTTGCATTTTTATTTTTAGCTAATGTCAATGATACTTTGCACATCAATGATACTTTATCCTTTAAAAAGTATTTTCATATACATCATCTTTAAGCTAAAATCAGGAGGTGAGTAATCCTTGCATCATTTACCCCACTTTAGAGATAAGGAAACTGAGGCACTAATAATTTGCCCAGGATTACATAATGTTGGAGACAGAACTAGAATCCAAGTCTCCTGATCTCTGCTTAGTCTTTTATCCATTCAACTTTCTTCATTCTTATACAAATGCAAGAATACTATATAATATTGTCTTTGAATCTGACCTTTAGAAAATAATTTTATTTTATATTTTATATTTTGTATTGTATAAAGGATGAGCTTGCTCAGAAGACAATTTACATACTTTTAGTGAGAGTAAGGAGATCAATGGCTTCTGTGGAATCTTTAATAAATTGTCTAGATTTCTCCCTGACTCAGTTTCCCTATCTGTAAAATGTAAGCAAGATTTCTATCTGACACAACTGCAGAAGAAAACTTTAAGATCTAATGATATAACACTGGTTGTGGTAGTCAAGGAGAAAGCTATCATTTCCAGCTCCAGTGACTTCACTAGTTTAATTTAGAGTTCTCCTTCACTGGACCAGACCATGAGGAACTGGCTTTCAGGCAAAATGCACATCAAAGTAAAAGTTGGTTTGGCCAAAGATATATAATCCACAGCCCACTATAGTCACCCTGGGCCAGGGAATGGGGGAAGCTGACAAGGCATCAGGGAAAGTAGTGGTTCATCTTTCTTTTTGTTCTCTGAAGTCAAGTATCCCCAAAGCCACATCTATGTGACAGCTAGCCAATGCTCTGGAGACTTTCCTAATTAATGCAGAAACCATTTTTCCCATATAGAATTTGACTTTGAAGTTGCTTTCCTCCATGTCCTATCGCCATGTATATAAGCAGTCTAAAATTAGGAAATGCTGTAGCCAATTTGTAAAGAGCACTGGGATTCTAGCAGGAATCCACTGGAATCCTTGTAGAAAGTGAGTGGACCAAGAGCTTCATTATCGCCCAAGAAAACACTGAAAAGGAGAAGGATGAACCTGGGGCTCATGATCACAATGGACATTCATTCATTGTCTGGGTGCATTTTGGGTGTAGCAGCAAAATGGAACCTGAAAGTAGGTACTTTTAACAGTCAAGAATATTGCTCAGCTACATTTTATATATATATATATATATATACACATTTTATGAATATACATATATTTGTATATATACATTTATAAATATGCATATATATGAATATTTACATATATACATATATACATTTTATAAATATACCTACACATGTATATTTACATATATACATATTATACATACATACATATATATGTATACACACACACACAGCCTTCTCAGATACCTGAAAATGAGGCTTTCTCAAACTCTCAACTTGATTTGCACCCATTCCTGTTCTTGTTCCTATTCCTACCCAACTGCTCCTGGGTTAGAGATTGTTTCAGCTAATTAATTCATCCCTAAGGTGATTTCAAGGTCCAGCATGGCTCATCCTGTGTACCTTCCTCCTCATCCCTCCCTGAATTTTTATTCAAGTGAAATCTTCAGAGATTATTGAGAGGCAGTATAGTATGGTGAAATTGCATATTGGATCTGAGATTTAGAATACATGGGTTCAACTCTTGACAGTGTTGATTCATAGCCAAATAAATCTATAATGGTTTGAAGAGTGCACTAACAACAAAGGGAGAGGGAAGAGAGAGCATGCAGGATGAGCCTTGAAGGAAGCTTGGAGATTGTAATGGGTAGAGATTAGAAGGTAGTATATTAAAACCACAAAGCGCTGCTTATGGTGCAACTAAGTGGGTGCAGTGGAAAGAGCTCTGGACCTAGATTCAGAAAAACCTGAGTTCAAATCTTACCTCAGATACTTACTAGTTGTAAAAAATTCTGAGCAAATAAATCACTTAAATTCTATCTGTCTCAATTTCCTCAATTGTAAAATGGGATTTATAGTAACACCTATTTCCCAGGGTTGTTGGGAAGCTCTTAAAGCATTTCACACATGGCAGGCTCATTAATATTTTCCTTCCCTCCCTTTCTCCTTCCTTTTTTTTTCTTTCTTTCCTTCCTTTCATGTCTTCCTTCCTTCTTTCTTTCTGTCTTTTCCTCCTTCTTTCCTTTTTCCTTCCTTCTTTCTTTCTTCCTTACTTCTTTTGCAAAAACAGAGAAAGAATGCTTACTGTAAAGAACATCAAAAGGGCAATTTGACAGGAATATAGAATAGGTGAAAGTAAATAATATGAAATAAATCTTGAGATGCCACAAAAGAGACACTTGAAGGCAGAAGGGTGTGCATGGAAGAAAGAAGGGTAGTCAGCTGCTCAGTTCCTAGTATATAAACTATATACAAAGTGTGATGATAAAATACTGGTGATGGTTTCCATGAATTACACCAAATAACCAACTTTCTGGTCATACCCATGCAGATCTTTTATCCCTTTATCCCTGAAGATCTCACCAATCATTCCAATTGCATTAATAGAGAGCTTCAAAGCTCTTAGCTCCGAGTAATTTCCTCAATTTGAGCCATCCCTTGAGGATGTCTGTGCACAAATTTATACAGATGGAGGTTATAACCTGGGTTGGTGGAAGTAGGAGCAAGAAGAATTTTTACAGAAATAAAGAGTTTCAACTACATTCTCTCTTTTCTTGAGAAAGATAAGTGACTACAGATCATGACATACCCTCTTAGAGATATTTGAGGATAAATTACTTGGTTTTGCTTACCTGTTGGTTTCTTTTTCTTGTTCTTTTAACAAATCAAGATTCATGGCGGAGGCAGAGGGGAAAGGGAAGGAATTATTGGAAATGACTAATATGTAAAAACCAAAGACATCAATAAAACTTTTAAAATAGCATTTCTAGGTATTTAAATATGAGATTGACCTCCAAGGTGAATTCCAGAGGCCGAGCACTGGGTCTGCTCTAGTGAGCCCATCATTGGTAACACTGTGCTTGCCAGGACACCCAAGCAAGAAATATGGGGTGATGGCAGCAGTATGAGAAAGAGACAGACATTAGGAAGCTCCAATTTCTTACCACAAAACTGAGCTAACGTGGGTATTATTACATTTTATTTCTTAGGGTTGGTGTTTGAGAAAGTGCACGTGCACAAATCAGGAGTTTCAATTCTTCATGAATTCATTAAAAAAAATTGCCTTTGGGATAAAACACAATCCTCCATCTGGTCTGTGTTAGGTATCTAAATCCTAACACTGCCAAGCTTTGGGTGTTTAAGTGAATATAAAGCCTTTTGCAAAAATGGCTCCAGTCTACTTTCCAAGTCTTACTATACATTATTCCCCTTCAAAAATCTCAATCCAGTCAGATTGGCTTTCTTGCTGCTTTTCACACATGATACTCCATTTAAGGACTCTGTTTTGTTTATGCAAAGCTGTCCCCCATGTTTCCTCATTTCTTCCTCTTAGAATTCCTAGTTTCTTTAAAAAAAACAGGTCAAGCTCCTAATTACTAGATTTTAAAGAGACTTTGTTGAATTGAATTTCACTCTTGCAAATAGAATCACAGGATTTCAAATGTGGGAATGATCTGACTTTGAAGTCAAAAGATCTGGGTAGACATTTGCATTTTGGAACATTATTGTGCACGATATAGAGTGTAAATCCACCTTTATTTAATGTCTACTCATTGCTTCCATTTTTGCCCTGCAAGGTCTCCTTCCTCTCTGTTAAGTAACATCCAACTTCTTTCAGCTTCATGACCCATTTGGACAAATGACCTTTTTCAGGCATGTTTGACTCTTTACAATCCTTTTCTTGGCAAGGATACTAGAGTGGCGTGTCACCTCTCTACAACTCATTTTACAGCTGTGGAAACTGAGGCAAACAGGGTTAAGTGGCTTGTTCAATGTCACACACTTAGAACACGTCTGAGACCAGTTTGGAACTTAGGAAGAGGAATCTTCTAGACCAGGTACTCTATGGACTATAGTACCATTTAGTAAGCATCAGAGGTGGGATTTGAAGTCAGGTTTTTTTTTTTTTTTACATTAAAGTCAATGCTCTTTCCTCTGTACTTCAGAAGTGCTATGACTTAGATTATGATTTAGTGCTGAAAGGATCATGGGATCATAGCTCAGGAACTGGAAGAGACCTTAGAAGCCCTCCAACACTCTCCATTTATAAATGAGGAATGGAAAGGCTTGTAAAATTACAAAAATAATCATTTAGGCCCTCTGAGAGATCATCTAGATATCAGGACTTGCTAATCAATCAATTAGCAAGTATTTATTAAGTACCTAATAAGTGCCAGACACTGTGCTAGACACTCAGATTATAGGTTGAAAGAACAAAACAATCCTTACTTATAGAGTCTATATCCTAATGGAAGAGATAAGTACCCAAATGAATATAAACAGTATAACTATAAAGTGAAAAAAATATATATATACAAAGCAGCTAAATACAAGGTGGTTTGGGAGAGAGGGCACTAGTAGTTGTGAGAATCAGAAAGACTTCCATGCAGAAGTGTTTTCTGAAAGTCTGAGAGTCTGAAGTTCTATCTCAAACTTCAAACTGAAACAGCTATGAAAAAAAAAAAGTGGCAAATGTTGGCCAGTCTGTGGGAAATGGACCCAGTGATGCTTTCTTAGTGGAATTGTGAACAGGTCCAACCATTCTAGAAATCTATTTGAACTACATCCCACTCACCCCCAAAAGTCACCATAATGTAACATATTCTTTGTCTGAGTACTAGCACAAGTAGACCTCTATCCCAAAAAGATCAAAGAAAGAGAAAAAGGTCCTATATTTACCAAAAAAAATTTATAGAAGTTCATTTTGTAATAGCAAAAAAACTGGAAACTAAAGGGGTGCTCATT
The DNA here is from genome assembly GCA_023553655.1 of Myrmecobius fasciatus. Lineage (NCBI taxonomy): Eukaryota > Metazoa > Chordata > Mammalia > Dasyuromorphia > Myrmecobiidae > Myrmecobius > Myrmecobius fasciatus. The sequence continues at coordinate 109,833 of JAJPUD010000353.1, forward strand.
AACTAGGAAATGATTAGACAAATTATGGTATGTGAAGGTAATGAAATTCTATTGCACTTTGTTATTTGTCCATTCTCAAGAGGGACCAATAGTATCATGAGTGAATCACTTGTGAGTGAATTGGATTTAAATGAGGCAGATCTGTGCAGGGAAATCAGCCTCACTCACTCTTCCAGAGTTCTTAAGACTATGAAAGAGATGGTTTGGGAAAATTTTAGAAGACTACAAGTCTTAATAACTCTGAGAGACGTAAGAATTCTGATCAATACAATGATCAGTGATGATTCCTGAGGAACCATGATGAAAAATGATACCCACCTGTTGACAGAGAAATAATAGATTCAGAATGAAAGGAGACACTTTTTTTGGCTAATATGGGAATTTGTTTTATTTTACTATATATATTTGTTATAAAGGTTATAATTTTATTTATTCTTATCCTTATGTTTTAGTTCATTGGGAAACTAATTAGTCACCTAGCAAAATCTTGAGGAAAGTGACCCAGGACAGGAAAATTTTGATTAGGAGATGCAAAATTTCAAAAATTGTGAAAAGTGGGGATGGGGAAGCATAAGGAGAAAAACAGGTTTAGGTAGGGCATCATATGGGAAGCTTTGGACAAGAGAAATGTTGGACAGCAAGAACACAATTTGGATAAATCTTCATAATGCAAATGGAAGATCAAAAGGGGACATGGAAAGGACCTAGAAACAATCTTTATCCATTAACTGGTAGGGCCAACCCTTTCTATGAATATCATACTCCCAGGATCTGCTGCCATCAATGCTATGATTTTCTAAATTAGCTGCCTTAGCTTGAGGAACTGTTGCCTAGTTGACCCCAGCATTTATCAGATTGCCCATTTGCCAGCTCCCAGGCTGTCACTATAGTTATAGTGGGGGGGGAGACTGGGCTGGAAATTAGGAGTCCTGACTTCAAGCCCCCCTTTTTGACCCTTAATAGCTGTGTACCTTTGGGCAAGAACATGAACTTTGGACTTCAGTTTCCTTACTTGTAAAATAAAAAAAGATCTCCTCTCTTCCAGCCCTAAAACCCTTCCACTCCAGCACCTTAGAATAGACTGTAATGGAAATTGACAGGGTCTGCACCAGGCAGCATTGGTCTCTCCCTCTGCCCGGAATCCCAGGCTCTAACCAGAAACAGAATGCTGACAAATGAAAAAAAGATGTATTTGCTGGCAGCCAGTCTGTGCAGCACAAAGACAAGCCAAGCCTGCGCTCCCACAGGAAGTTTTGAACCCACTTTCTAATTCTCAGTTTAGTTATCATCAACTCTGCCCCGATCCAATTTTGTGTTTTTACTTTTCTAAGTTTAAATCTGGCTTCTTCTTTCATGTTTTTTGAGTCTGTCCTGAGACTCTCACTGTTTGCTTTGACTTTCATATTTCCCTTGGGGTTCCCAAGCCTTAATTGCTTTTTTTGGGGGGAGAGGGGGAGAGCTCTTTTCAAAGCTGTCAAGCTTTGACTAGCAGCCTGTATGTGATTAGTCTTATCAATTTTACTTTAAATATTTATTACTCTCAATAGAGATCTAAACATACAGATAGTTGGCAGCCATAGGAGACACACCTTAGGGGAAACCCAGGACTCCTGGTTATTTATTAGGAAGGGAACTGCAGATGAAGATCAAAGGAGAGGAGGTGTGTCATTACAGGGAGGGGAGAGAAGAATGCAGGACCAGAAAGATGGAGGGTGGAGAGAGAGGGAGCGGGGGGAAGGGAGGGAGAAGGGAGTAATGATAGGAGGGAGGAATGAGGGAAGGAGAGAGACAGACAGAGGCATAGAGAGAATGATAGTGAGAGGCAAAGAGACAGAGAGAGGCAGACGAAGACAGAAAGAGACAGAGACAGAGGTATATAGAGTGACAGTGAGAAACAAAGACACTGACACAGAGATGGAGAGAGACAGAGGCAGATAGACAGAAAAAGAGACAGAGACTGGGATAGACAGAGAGAAACAGAGAGAAAGACAAAGATGGAGACAGAGAGAAATAGACAGAGATAAGGAGAGACACAGAGAGAGACAAAAAGACAGAAACAGAGAAATAGAAAGACAGAG
>JAJPUD010000353.1:115263-167876 GCA_023553655.1 Myrmecobius fasciatus
TAGAATAGAATAGAATAGAATAGAATAGAATAGAATAGAATAGAATAGAATAGAAGCTTCTATACTATAGGGGGAGACAACAATAAATACACATTAAAATATATTAATAGGTGCTTTTCATTGGCACTGGGGAAAATAGGGAGTATTTTTACCAATAAATTATAGGTATGGATCCTTCCTCCCTTCTCCATTCCAGTATTATTATAACAAAAACTCTTACCATAGCATGGAAAGTCTAGCTGTGCTCTTTATGTTCCCCTCTAATCACTCTCTCACCCTACATTTCCTCACCTTATGCCAAAATTATCCCAATGATTTCTGCTATACCTGGGCTCTCAGCATTTTACTTATTTTCCAAAATGAAAATTTTATAGGTTGATTTTCCCCAGCTAGAGGAGAAAAGGGGGGGGGGGGGGAAGCTCTAAGCCAATCCCGTGAATATTGAATAAATGTTCTAAAGCCAAGGAGGAAGCAAAAGACTCTTGGTGACTAAAACTTATGGCTGTACGAACAGTAAATCTACCCTGCCATTTTTCACTATTTCTCCCCCACAACTACCAGGGACCAAAGTTTAGGCATCTTTACTATGTCATTAATTTTAGTTATGTTCTTAACACAGAATGACTACTGTCTAAAGGGGCATGGGTGACAGACAGTGTTTAGGCAAGTCCAATTAAACTTCCTCTGTTTGGAGAACCGTAGGAAGATAAATAAATCATCCACGTTTTCATAATGGAAACCATTATTTAGCAAAGGAGATACCTTTCTCAGGAAGGCAGCAATGATTCATGTCAAGAGGAAGGGTATGGGAAGATGCTCATATTCTGTCTGAGGGAGCATTGCTATTGAGGGGAGTATAGAAATGGGGGTCTTATGCAAATGGTGGTGGGCTCACTACCCAGCATGCTTGTTCTTGACCTTCATTCAAGATTATGTAGTTGAAGCTGTAAATACAAAAGTTTTCCTTTTACATTTTAAAAGTTTTTTTTTTTTTTTTTTTTTTGTACTGCCTGTACTATTAAAGACTAAAAGGAAGAAGATTTTCTAGAGTGCTAGTCTGGAATCAGGTAGACTTCAGTTAAACTCTAACCTCAGACATTCACTGATTCTGTGACTCTGGGCAAGTTTACTTAATCTCTGTTTGCCTCAGTTTACTTAATTGTAAAATGGGAATAAAAATAGAACCTACCTCCCAGGATTGCTGTGAGGATAAAATGAGATAATAAATGTAAAGCACTTAGAATAGCACTTGATACATAGTAGGCACTTAAATCTTTCCTTCCTTTTTTTCTTCGTTCCTTCTTCCCTTCTTTGCTTTTCTCCCTCCTTTCTTCCTTCCTTCTTTCATCCCTTCCTTCCTTCCTCATTCCTTCCTAAATTCTTTCCTTCATCCTTTCATGTCTTTCTTCTTTTCTTCTTTACCTTTTTTCTTCCTCTTGCTTTTCTTCTTCCCTCTTTCCTTCCTCCTTCCCTTTATTCCTTCCCTCTTTTCTTTCTTTTTTTCTTCTCTCCTTTCTTTTTTCCTTCTCTCCTTCTTTCCCTACTTCCCTCCTTTTTTTCTCTTTTTCTTCATTTCTTTCCTTTTCTCCTATTTTCCTTTCTTTCTTCCTTCCCTCCTTTCCTAAATTCTTTCCTTCCTTCTTTCATATCTTTTTCTTTCTTTTCTCTCTCCCTTCTTTCCTTCATTTCCTCCTCTCCATACTTGCTTTTCTTCCTTTCTCTTTCCTTCCCTTTATCCCTTCCCTCTTTCCTTTTTCTTTTCCTTCCCTCTTGCTCTCCTCTCCTTTCTTTGTTCCATCCTTCCTTTTGTCCCTCTTTTCCTCCTTCCCTCCCTCCCCTCTTTCCTTCCTCCCTTTCTCCTTCCTTCCTTCTTTCCCTGCTAAGGATGGAATAGGCAGAGTTGTGACCAGTGACTCAGGAATCTGGCATTCTGTACCCAGCACCTTCCTTCTTTTCTTGAATGACTTCAGAGAAAGCATTCTGCTTCTTTCCAGGTCTTGGAAAGGTCTTTCTATCAGGAGGACCTGCTTATAATAAATACCACATGGTGAAAAAAACAAAAAAACCAAGAGAGGGAAGATATGAATCACTGACACATTTCCTCAGTCTCTGGCAAAAACTGAGCCCAACAAAAGGGCATGGAGACACTGGGAAGAGGGACACACTATAGATAGAGGCTTTGACTCTGAGACAATATGGGGGCTTAAAAATAATGCTGAGTTTGAATCCTAACTCTGCTCCTTACTATCTCTTTGACATGGGAAAGACCAGGTCTCCAGGTCTCAGCTTCTCCATCAAATAAAGGGATTCAGTTGGATGGCCTCTGAAGTTCCTTTCCACTTCCAGCTCATATCCAGCTGTGTTGGGAAAGAAGTCCCTTCATTCTTTTTGATGCAGTTTCAATTGTAAAAACAGGATAACAATAGTACCTAATTTTCAGGATTGCTTTGAGAACAAAATGATTTTTAAAAATTGTAAAGCACTACTACAATGCCTGGCACATATTGAGCACTTAGGGAATGTTTGTTTCATTTCTTCCACAGTTGAAATGAGATGAGTTGAAAGAAGAAGAGTGAATGGAGAAATGGGAAAAATGGGGGTAGGAAAGATGGAGATGGAGGAGGTAAGTGAGGGGAAGAAGAGAGAGAGGGAAAGGAGAGGGAGGGGGAAAGGAATGCCCACCTGTTCCCTTGAAGAGCTCACCACAAACAAGAAGGCATCCAGGATCCCCAGCTCTTAATTGTTCCCCTTCATAGTAGGACTTGGGATGATTCAAAAATGGTGTTTTATACCCCCAGTTCTCATTCACTTCCCAATTACTACTTTCTGAGAACACTTTCCATTTATTTTGAATCTGTACATAGTTGTTTGCATGTTAGCTTTTCTATTAGAATATGAGCTCCAATAGAGCAGGGATCATATTTTGGCCTTTGATTATATCTCCAAAACTTAGCACAGTTACCTGGTATGTAGTAAGCTGGTTGATTGATAATACAATCCTGCTACTGCAAATGGCACAATTGACAAATCATAGGCCCACCTCCCTCATCCCCCTGCAATGCATATTGAGATTCCCCTTGCCAGGTCTGTCCCTTTGGATTGAGAAAGCAAAGATCCACTGGAGAGTATCAGAGATTAGTGAAGCTCTCTGACGTCTGTGCAGTGTATTTGAGTTTCCAGGTTCATTTCAGGAGAAGCATCTTCAATACTGGCCTTAGTCTCAGGGCAAGATTTTCCAAGTTGTATCCTTTTGCCAGGCCTTGGGTTCAAGCTGATGCTTCCTGTTTCCCCAAAGACAAATTGAATACCCAGATTCTTTTACTAGGAACTGCTCTTCAACTGTCACACAGGGAGATAATATAATATATATTAACTCCTTTAATCTTTCTTCATATATCATTCCTTCTATTGCTTAATCATTTTTATTGCTCTTCTTTGGATAGCCTCCAGTTTATCTTCAAATATAACAAAAGCAGAATGTCCTGTTCCCAGAGCATCTTCTCAGAAACATAAAGAAAGGATGATCATTTAGATGTTGCTTGAAGTGTTCAGTTAGCTCACTTGGTTAGATCACAGAGCTAGTAAAAAGTCAAGGCTGAGTGTTTCATTCCAAGATTGATCAGCTGTCAGCACCTTGGGCAGTGACATCTTATCCAGAGAGTATTTCCAGATTAGTGGGTTCATACTCCACCCTCTTAGAACTTCTGATAACATAACTATGGCTCTGCCCTTCCACCATTAAAACAAAAAACAATAATCCAAGGTGGTTACAACTATTTAAATGGAAAGATCTGTATAACAAGTTGTTTTCCCTTGCCTTTAAGCAAAGATTATGAGACCATTTGTGGTGGAAGCAGCATCCAGACTCCTGCCCTTATGGGAATTAGTCTTATTTTTCCTTAAAAGCCATTGAAACCATAACTAGACTTGACTAATTCAAGAAACTAAAGGCTCAGGCATTGCTTTTTGGTCTCCTGAATAGAAAACAGCCACAAGGAATTCTTGGTGCTCTCTGACCTTGTCAGATACTATGGAAAGTACCAGAATATTTATGAAGAAACATTTATGAACAATTTAGAAGAGCCAGTTGTTAAATATCCAGTGTGAGCCTGTATACCTTAGAAATCTGCAAATACTGCAAATCAGGGCTTAATTTGTTGTTTTGTTGATTGTCTCAATTTAATAAATAGAAAAGCATTAATAATGCAAATTAAACTTAAAATTATGAATTTTTATTTTCAGAGAGTCAGTTGTTAAATATTTATTAGATTATTACTGAGTAAGAGATATTTGAGATTCCTCTATTAGATGCCATTTGGATCAGAAGACTTCTAAGGTCCCATCCAACTCAGAGATTCTGTGATTCTATAAGACCAGGAGATTGGAAAAATGGAGAGCTTGAGAACAAAATTTTGCCACACTTTGCCCCCACACCAGTTAGACAAGTTTGATATATGGCTAATAGAGCAGAAGAGAAGAATATGGTAGGTTATCAAAACTAGAAGAAAATATTTCTTACAACCATTTGACAACCTTTCCCTGTTTCCATACTTAATATGTAAACTTTTGCATTTCATTCAGTTTCTTAAGTGAGTTTCCCTAAGGAGAAGAGAATGGACAGGTTAGCCAAAGTGAATATCTGGTCCATTTGGCAATTATAGTTCTCATTGGAAATTAATAAATTGGAATTATGGCTATTACATCCATTTTCTGTGAGTGTATTTTAGTGTGAATCAAACCTCCAGAGCCTCATCACCCCTAAGTGAAATGATAAAATTGAGTTTTGGCAACTCCAGAGCTGATGGAACCACAAAGACTATCTGAATCCAATCAGATCAGAGACATAATCAATTGGTCAAAAATAAGCTTTTATTATGTGCCTACTATATGTCTGGAACTGTTCTAAGTGCTGAACATACAAAGACAATATTGATGTAACTCTCACCCTCAAGAAACTTGCATTTCACCTAGGCAGCTAATTGGCCAGTGGATAGAGTGCTGGGCCTGCAGTCAAGAAGACCTGAGTGCAAATCCTGCCTTAGACACTGGCTAGTTGTGTGACCTTGGCCAACATTTACCCTGTTGGTCTCAGTTTCCTCAACTATAAAATGGGTATAATAATAATATCTACCTGCTAGGGATGTTGTGAGCATTCAGTGTCTGGCATTTAGTAGGTGCTTAATAAATGCTTATTTCCTTCTTTTTTTCCGACCAAGATGCAGTAACTCTAGAAGACCCAAGTCTGACCTGAAGCAACCTTTTAGTCTGATCTCTTTACTGCATTTCTTATTTTTAATGACCAGAATTTATTTGTGATAACTCTGGGATAATTTCGACAAGGAAGGCACATGGTGTAGAAGAGAGCACTGGTTTAGGCATGAGGGATACCTGGATTCACATTCTGCCTGTCTGTCATTATATGATAGGTATCAGACCAGCTAGGTGGTACAGTAGGGCACTGGGCTTAGAATTAGGCAAATTCATCTTTGTGAGTTCAAATCAAACCTTAGACACTTGCAAGCTGTGTAACCCTGGGCAAATCACTTAACTCTATTTACCTCAGTTTCTTTATCTGTAAAATGAGCTAAAGAAAGAAATGGCGAATCACTCCAGTGTCTTTCCAAGAACATGAGCCAAAAGGGGTCATGAAGAGTCATATGTGACTTATCAACTCAAGAACATGGGAACATGGAAAAATCACTCACTGAGTCTTAATTTCCTCATTTCTGCACTAGAGCTTATAATAATATTGCTCTCATTACAACACAGGTTATAATGAGAGTTAAATATGAAAGGTATTATATTATTTAAATGTCACTGATTCATTGATAAATGAATGAAAAAGCATTGATAGCAGACACAGGTATGGTACTCAGTGCTGGGGACACAAATCTCTATAAAGATGACACATATGGAAATGTGAATAAATGATCTTGTGATGAAGAGAGTCATCTATACCCAGAGAGAGGACTATGGGAGCTAAGTGTGGATCACAACATAACATTATCACTCTTTTTGTTGTTGTTTGATTGCATTTTATTTTCTTTATCATATTTTTCTTTTTTGATCTGATTTTTTGTGCACCAAGATAACTGCACAAATATGTATGCATATACTGGATTTAACATATAGTTTTACCTTGTTTAACATATATTGGATTACTTACCATCTAGGAAAGAGGGTGGAGGGAAGGGAAGGGGAAATTGAAGCAGAAGGTTTTGCAAGAGTCAATGTTGAAAAATTATCCATGCATATGTTTTGAAAATAAAAAGCTTTAATAAAAAAAAAAATAAAAAAAAAAAAAAAAAACTGTGGATAGCCAAGGAGATGTGTCACAGAATTATAGGTGAGTGGAATCACAGGGCAATTCTGAACCAAAGCACAAAGTGATTATAGATCACAGACTATTTCTTATGCTTATGGACTATTACAATTGTAAGGAACTTTAGAGGTCACATATTTAAACTCTTTCTTTTTACAAGTGAGTAAATTGAGATGCAGAGAAACGAGGAATTTGAAAAAGATCATACACCTTGTGTGGAAGAATGAGCACTCAAACCCAAGGCTTCTTAACTCCAGGTTCTGTTTCCATTAAGTTCATTCCAATGAACAAGAGTTTAATGGCACTGAAGAATATGCATTCTACATTTGCAGAAATAGAAAACTGAGCTTTTGTCTCCATGTGAAATCTTGTGATGAAAATCTTGAGTCATATTCTAACAATTACAAAATGAATCACACTAGTGAGAGACATTGTGAGAGATGTGCTGAAACATTAGGAAAACAAACAATTCTAAAAGAATTAAGGATACTGATCAACTTAATTATCAATAATAATTGTAGGGGCAGCTAGATAGTACAGTGGACAGAGCACCAGGCCTGAAGCCTAGAGGACCTGAGTTCAAATCAGGTCTCAGGCACTTAACACTTCCTAGCTGTGGGACCCTCGACAAGGGACTTAACCCCAATTGCCTTAGCAATATATATATGTATATATATATATATTAATTTTAGAGGACTGCCCACCTCTTGGCAAGCAGATGATGAACTAATAGGCAAAATATGAAAGCATTTTTGGAAATGGCCAATGTGGAATTTGTTTTACTTAACTGTGGTCCTTCCTTCTTTCCTTTCTTTTCCCTTCTGTCCTTCTTTCTTCCCTCCCTCACTTCTTCCCTTCTTCATCACTTCTTTCCTTCCTTCTCTTCCTTTTCCTCTCAATTCCTTTCATTCTTTCCTTCTTCTCTCCCTCCCTTCCTCTGTCCCTGCCTCCTTTTCTTTCTTCCTTCCTCCCTTCTTCCCTCCCTATTTTCTTCTCTCTCTTCTTACCTCACTTCCTTTATTCTATCCTTCCCTGCTTCCTTCCTTCTTTTCTCCCTCCATTTCTTCCTCCTTTTTCCCTCCTTCCTTCCCCTTCCATTTTTTTCTATTTCTTTCTCACTTTTCTTCCTCCTAACTTCTCTTCCTTCCTTCCTACTAAGTGCTGTTTAGTTGTTTCAGTCACATCTAACTCTTAGTAACTTCATTTGGGGTTTTCTTGGAAAAGAAGTTTTCAATTTCCTTTTCCAACTCATTTTATAGATGGGGAAACTGAGACAAAGAAGGTTAAATGATTTGCCCAGGGTTACACAGTTAGTAAATTTTGAGGTCATATTTGAATTCAAGAAAAAATAATCTTCCTTACTTCAGGCCCAGTACTTTATCCCACTGGGTCCCCCAGCTGTCAGTTCTCAGTAAGTAGGGTACAGCAAAAATAAGAAAGCAGGGGAGGATTCTGAGAGGATGGTGGAATAGGTTGGTAAAATTCAAGGTCTCCAGATTTCCCCAACAAATAGAACAAATTTGCAACTCAGGGTGAATATAGACTGGTGAAAAATCAAGAAGACTTCGGGCAGAATAGGGGTTCTCTGGGTACAATACAAGAAGATGTGAAGAAAGACCCAGGGCTGGGACTAAACTTTGTGAAGTGCAAACATTTTAGCAGACACACCAAGTGGGGAGCCCTGGGGTGAGCTGGCTGTGTCTGGAACCTCAGCAGGAACCACAGAAATTTTCACCTCCTGGATTGTTTGTGGAGTCAGGATCTGAGTTCAAGAAGACTTAAAGAACCTCGATTGATTGGGAACACAAGGTCCAGCTGTGCTACAGGGATGCGACCCTGGGCAAGGAGGAGCTAGAGCACCCAAGACAGCAGAAACAGTGGGGCAGGGCACTTGCAAGAGGAGGGAGCTTTTGATTTGGGGTTCTAGGTCAGAGGCAAGAGTTCAAATGAAGCTAGAAGCACTATCCATCCCCCAATCCCACAATTAGAAGTGTAAACTTACATTTATACTAAACCTCTTGTTAAAAAAAAAATGAACCGGCAAAGAATCCCAAACTTACTATGGGATTAGGGCAGACAAATATTCATCTTCAGAGAAGGACACCAAAGTTAAAAAAAAAAAAAAAAAAAAAAAAAGCTTCTACCCCAAAGAGTACTGTGAAATAACTCCCTGTCCAGAGAGAATTTATAGAAGAATTCAAAAAAGAATTTAAAAATCAAATTAGAGACATTGAGGAAAAACTGAAAAATAAAAAATAAAAACCATCCAAGAAAAACAAAATTATGGGGGGGGAAAGTTGATCAACTAGAAAAGAAACTGAAAAATCTCAAAGATGAAAATAACTCTATGAAAATTGGAATTGGACAAGGGGAAACCAGTGAAACTATAAGAGACCAAGGAATAACAAAACAGATTGTAAAGAATGAAAAATAAGAAAATGTAATAAATACTTGATAAATCTTTAAAATCTATTTTTAAGATAAAAATAAATATTTGTTCAAGAACAAAAAAAAGGGGGCTTATAGAAAAGGAGACCTGAAATCTAGTCCTGCTTGTAATCCCAACTTGCTCTGTGTGCTTGAACAAATAAATCATTACCATTCTGTATTTTGATTTCCTTCTCCAAAAGATGAACAATAAACTGCTAATATCTCTTCCAACTTCAATAGTTCATTGGCAATTTCTTATTGGTCAAAAGTTTGTGGCCTTTCATTTATAAATTAGCATAATTATTTCTCAATTTAAAAAGGATTGCTAGATATCAAAACTATAATAAGAATTTCTTTTCTTCGGCTTCTTTACAATCACCCAGTTCACACAGGGTAAAAAATTGTCAGAGCTCAAATTTTCATGTGAATGGGTACCTTAAGACAAAGATAGAAGAAATCCCCAGAGTGTGATCTTAGCAGTCACCTGGTCTACTCTGCCTCTTCCTCACTTGGAAACAGCCAAACAACAATTACAGCAATCACAGAGCTAAGACTATACCAAAAAAAGGAAAAATGAGGAGGAGGAGAAGGAAAAGGAGGAGGAAGAAGATAAGGAGGAGGAGGAAGAAGATAAGGAAGAGGAGGAGGAAGATAAGGAAGAGGAGGAGGAGGAAGAGGAGGAGGAAGAGGAAGAAGAGGAAAAAGAGAAGTCAGTCCCTACCATGACCTCGTGTAGAGAACGATTCCCTCAAATTCATTTTAAGATAGCCTGACTTGAACAGCTGACTGCTTGGAGAATGACCATCCATGTTCTCCAGAAAATCCTTCATATCTTTTGACTACTGATTTCCAACTTCCCCACTGAGCTGTACTCTGTCAAAACTGTAATCACTGCTGTGATTTGTACAATTCTCATGCCTCTTTCACTGAAACAATCTCTATGCCAGAGATAATGGGGAAAGATGAAAGAAAAAATCCACATATGATAGAGAAGTTTTCATCAGTTTCTTCATCCAGAATTCTGAACAGCTGCTCACAATGAGCAAAATTGTCGGGATTCTTAATTTGCTGTTTCACAATATATCTGGACCACTAATTCACCTAGTTACCAGAGATAAAACACAAGAAAACTAAATCCCTGGTCTCCTGGCTGCTTATTCAATTCACTTTCTGCTATATCACATTGTAAGCAAGTCCTGCCTTATAGAAATTATGAGTTTCCATCCCTACCTCACCCCCACCCCTGCTCCAGTTAGATTTACAGACAAAATTGTGTTTTCCCTCTGGTAACTAAGTGAATTCCAAATTAATCATGAAAGACATATGAAGGAAGATACTCTCCACGTTCAGAGAAAAAACTAGCAGAAATATGTATAGAATAGTTATATGTGTATATGCAATTGATGTAGTGCAGCCCTTAGAAAGGACCCTAAGGTCACCTGGCCTTGGGAGTGATGTATTTAGAAATAATATATTTCTTCCCCAAAGCTATCTTGCTTTAGTTTACTCCATATGACCAGAATTCTGAGCCTACAAATATTGCTGGCTGTCAGATAACAGCCTGTTAGTCAGTGGTAACTGGGTTTCTGAAACTAATAAGCAACAATAATGAGGTACTTAAAGTTAATGCAGGTGCAAAACAAAATTGAGTGCCGGCCACTTAACCAAGTGAAGTTTTAGTTCTAAAAACACCTCTCCAGAAGGCTCCCTCCCCAACTCTGCCAAGAGAAATATTGGCATTGCACCTGCACACAAAGTAAGAATAGACCATTTCTCAACTCCACCTCTAAGTCATAAAATTAACATATTAGTGACATGAAGCACCTGGTTTCTCTAACTTTTCCCTATAAATTTACCTTCCTGCTCCTGTTACTTGGCTAATTTCTTTGCTAACATGCTTTAATTGGCATTATAATTATAATAAACTTTGTCCCTTGATTTGGAGATGGGTCTGAGCCTACAAATTGTTTTGAGACACCTTGTGGCAGTGATCTGGAACCCCAACATTCTGGATGTCTCCCTTAAACTCCGATACAATCATCTTTTTTTCCCTATTCTACTATGTTATAGAAATGTTTGTTTTATTCATTATGTTTAGAATCAAATAAAGTTTTTTTTAAAAATAAAAAATTTTAATTCCTTTAAATCTGCCTTCAATCACACCAGTTGTAATCAAACCATTACATCATCCTGGGTAAACTTCCTGGAAAATTTTTCCTCTTACAATCTATGGGGATGTGAGGGTTTGTTTTTAAAGATAAGAAAGTTAGGGACCTTGTTATACAATGAGTTAAGAGCTAGCAAACAAAATAAATTGAAAGCAAGGGAGGAGGAAGGAAGGAAGGATCAAACTCCAGGATAGCACAGGTAGAGGGGTGGTTGGCATTGGGGAAGAGAAAGTGATTCTTTGATAGGATTTTGAGCAAAGAAAGGAAGAATAAGGAAGAATGTAGGCATTTTTTAAAAATTATGGAGTAAAGAAGAGAGGGAAGGAAAGGAAGCAAGTTATTTTTCTCCTCACATTGAGAAGAGCATTTCAAGTTAGAAGAATGGTTTTGCTTTGATTTTTTTTTCTTTTAAGCAAATAAAAGCAGGAGCTGATTGGGAATCTTGGCCCTGCAGCTTTCTGCCTGTGTGACCTTAGTCAAATTATTTCAACTCTCAGGATGTTTCCTCATTTGTAAAATGAGGAAATTGGATGAGATCAGAGGTTATTGCCCTTAATTCTACAAACTCATTAGGTTTCTTTAAAAAAAAACTATATTTTGATAAATTGGTTTCCATTGTAATACTACATATCTTATTTTAAGCATTTAGAAACATGACTCAGAAGCAGTTCAGAGATTCACCTAATGACTGGAGGCATCCATGACATAAAAAAGGTCAAGAACATTTGTATTAGGTGATCCTGAAAACTCCTTCCTACTCTAAATCCTACAGTGATTACATCTTTAAAGACCACTCAAAAGCCTTGGCAACTTTATAAAAGGATCCTGTAGCCAGGACCTCAGAAGTACAATAAATGTTCATTGGTTTGTTATTTGTCCTTCCTTCTAGAAGATGACTTTGATGTCAGGGAGAGGATGTCATAACTTGCAAGTGAATTAGATTTAATTAATCCAAGGCTGTGGAAAGTCCCCAGTTTCACTCTCTTCTCCAGAACCATCTGGGTCCAGTGGCAAGACATAGATCAAGATGACTGGAGATGGACCTGGATGCAATGGGAGACATTGGCCTTTTAAAGCTAAGGTCTTCAACAAGTCTCAGTTTGACTAAGGCAACACCCATTCACTGATTAGGAGTAAGGAAAAAATGAGGCAAAGAGTGGGGTTTTTACCTAGTCAACCCTCTACCCACAAAAGAAAAAAAATGACTAAAAACAACTAAAAAAAACAAAAAACAATCTAGGAGGGGAAGACTTGCAAGGTTTCTGGTCAAAAGAGAAACAATTGCTATTTATACTTACTTTGAGCCATCAGAGTCAAAAAGAATGGTCAAATGAGATTTGGGCTAGGATCAACTGTTAGCTAATCAAGGAAAGCCAGAGTGATTTCGGTTTAAGTCATGGGCCTTAAAAAAGGAATCTAGCCTATAAACCCCAAGATATCTTGCAAGGTTCCAAATATCAAAGATCAAAATTTATATTCCTTTGGGTAGAACATTACCTTCCTGATGTCATGGTCTTCTTTAAGAATGAAGGACATGATGTGTGAGTTGTAATAACTGCCCCATAATTTAAAAAAAAAATTATGGAGTAAACTGGCTAGTTCCAGATGGGCAACACAGCTCCTTCCCTCCTTCCCTCGCTTTCTCCTATTCTTCCTTCCTCCCTCTCTGCCTTTTTTCTTCCTCCCTTTCATCTCCCCTCCCTTCCTTTTTCTTTCACTCCTTCCTTCCTTCTTCCCTTTCTCCCTCTCTTCTTCCCTCTCTTCCTCTCTTCTTTCCTCCTTCCCTCCCTCCCTACCTCTTTCCCTTTTTTTCTTCCTCCCTTTCATCTTCTCTCCCTTCCTTTTTTTCCCTCCTTCCTTCCTTCTTCCTTCCCTTCTTCCTTCCTTTTTTCTTTCCTCTCTTCTTCCTTCTCTTCCTCCCTCCCTCTCTACCTCCCTCCCTTTTTTCTTCCTCCCTTTAATTATTCCTCTCTCCCTCCCTTTCCCTCCTTCCCTCTTTTCTTTTTTCTTCCTTTCTCTCTCCCTCCCTGCTTCCCTCTCTCCTTTCCTTCCTCCCACTTTTCCTTCCTTTCTTCCTTTCCTTTCTCATCTCCTTCTTTCCACATAGGGAATCATATGATAAGCTTAGTCCTGACACAAATGCTGACAAAGGGCTCTTGGGCCAAACCAAGATCTCTGGTTTAAAGAGAAATAAGGCTCTTTGTTAGCCCTCCAGTCCAGGAGGTCTGCCCAACAATGCAGGATAGAAACATTCATCCAGAATTCCAATAAAGAATATTCTTCCTCCATTTAGAAATTCTAGCCAACTTTTTTTAAGGCTCACCTTTATAAAAGGACACCAGAACTTGTTGGGTTGCCCATCAGACTCTTCCCCTTGCGCCTTTTAGCCTATGGAAAAGCAGCACAGCTATTGGACATGTGATCTTCAGTCCAATCCTACATCTTACCAAATTTTTCAGCTGGCTTGACAAGAACCCCCAGAGGTTATGTGCTTTACCCCAGGTTACAGAATGAGTCAGTTGCTCAGCTATGTTGTAAAAAGTTGGGTTTATGCTGGTTTCCAGGCCTTCTCTCTAACCATCAGACCACATGGTCTCTTTTCTGCCATAGGATAGGTCTGTCTGCAGAGAAATGGGATTAAGTCATTAAAGAGTGGTTTCTGAAGTCTGCAGAAGCAAAGGCAACAATGGCCATTTCTACATTACATTTTGAGAATGCTATTTGTTTTGGCAGCCCAGCCCTTTATTACACATTCCTGCCACTTAATTGTCCTTGCAAAGATAAACATGAAACCTTCCTTAGCAAGGCTGGAAGCTGCGGAAGCAGCCAACTTCTTTCTCAATGTGGGAGTAAACTCTATACATTCAGCAGCAGGCTGAAAGGCGTCCCCTTCTCTGCTGGCTCATTTTTTTCCTGTACTTCTGCACCCATCCCTGTCAACTTCTAAAAGGAAAAAGAATCCCACAACTATTATAAGTCTTTGCCTTTCTCTTCCCCATTTCCTCTGACCTTCAAGATGATTTGGTTCATGGAAGCTAAAGGACCAATATTTTTTCTTCTTCAAAAGTAACACCAAAATTTTTCCTTTTCCTGTTACTATTGAAGTGCTGAACAGGGTCATGGGTCTATAGATTTAGAGCTGGAGATCAACCAGTCCAGAGCTCTTAACCCTTTTCTATATGCATCATAGACTTCTTTGGCAGTCCAATAACGCCTTAGGAATTATCTTTGGTTGGCAGAGTAGATAGTGTTGGGTCTGTAGTCTGGCATACTCATCTTTATGAGTTCAAATACAGCCTCAAACACAAGCTGTGTGACCCTGGGATAGTTACTTAACCCTGTTTGCCTCAGTTTCCCCATCTGTAAAATGAGATGGAAAAGGAAATGGCAAACCACTGCAGCATCTTTGCTAAGAAAACCCCAAATGGGGTTATGAAGAGTCAGACATGACTGAAAAAAGAACTAAACAACAATAATAAAGACATAGGATCACAAAGAAAACCAATTATAGTGAAAATAGATAAGTAATTGTTTTTATGGACTCCTGAAATCTATTCATGGACTCCTCCTTTCTGCTCCCTAAATGAATATTTTAACATTCATTTTTCTCAGGGGCTGTGGAGATAAAAGTCATTTGTCCAAGATAACAGAATCCAGGATTCAAGCCCAGATAACTAGACTTCCAAGTTAAAACTCTTCCTACTTGTCCTAATTTTATCAATTGACCCAGACTAACAAACACTTACTAATTATAAGGATTTGAAAAGTTATTATCACCTTGTTGTCTTCACTTTCCTTACTAAAGAATGAGAATATAATAAAGGCCCCTGAGCAAATTACCTAGAAACTGTGAATGAAACATTCTGCAAGCCTCAAAGTGCTTGGATTAAATGATCTCTGAGATCTCTTCCAGATCTAAATCCTTATAATTATTATAATAGAAAACCATAGTCAATATTAATAATAATGATGATAGTATTTGTATAGCACTTATTGTGTGCCAGGCACTTTACTAAGCACTTTACAATTTTCATTTCATTTAATACTCACAACAACCCTGGGAGGTAAGTGCTACAATTATCTCCATTTTGCAGATGAGGAAACTGAGGCATATAGAGGCTAAGTGACTTGTCCAGTATCATACAGCTAATAATTGTCTGAGGTCACATTTGAACTCAGATCTCCCTTCTGCATGGAGATAGCTAGTGAGAAAGGAGCCCCTGCCTCTGAAGGTTTTCCATTCTACTTTTGTTAGGAAATGATCCCCCAAATCGAGTCAATCTGCCCTTCCTAATTCTATCCTCTGGGGTCAAGGAGAAACAACCAAATCCCTATTTTACTTGGTAGAATATCAGATAATCAAAAACAGCTAATATACCATGTCTACTCCTCTCACCTCAGTCTTCTCTTACTCATTCAGTGCAGTTCAGCTCAATTCAATTGATTTATTAAATGTTTACTATGTGTAAAGCACTGAGCTAGGTGCCAAGAGTGATGTGGAGATAAATAAACCAAAGCACCTGACCTGCAGAAGCTTTCAGTATTTACTGACAATATATAAGAAGCTTTCAGGGAATGGGAGGGACATAAGAATGCCTGATTAGTTTATAACCTGTTTTGTGCTTTTCAAGGCACTTTTCATTACCTATCATCTCCTTAGATCTTCAGAAGAATCCTCCAAGCAGAGTCAGTTATAATGTAGGGAAACTGAGTCACAAGAAGGTTTACTGACTCTTCTGAGGCTGGAACTAGAATCCAGACAGCCTTTACTATTTATTAAGTGCCCTTTCCACCATACTCCACTTCATCTAGAAAGGAAAAGCATATATAAAGGAAAAATGGACAGGATGTAGTGATTTGGGAATGGGAAGAACTAAAAGAAACCCAGTTTTGTTAGTATCACATGCTGGTCTATAAGCCTAATGAAAAGATGGGGAGCTATTTTTCAGTCAATACCAGCAAGAAGAAAGCTACTCTCCAAAGACAAAGTTAATTTAAGGATTATTGTTGCTGTTTTTTAAAGGAACCCTGATGTATTCAGCAGACTGTTTTACTATAAGAAGAGACAGTTTTGTTTTGGTTTTGGGGTTTGTTTGTTTTTTTTTTGTTGTTGAGGCAATTGGGGTTAACTTGTCCAGGGTCACACAGCTAGGAAGCGTTAAGTGTCTGAGACCAAATTTGAACTCAGGTCCTCCTGACTTCAGGGCTGGTGCTCCATCCACTGCACAACCTAACTACTCCAAGAAGAGGTAGTTTAAGGAAACAGACAGGAGCTTAAAACTCATTAGAAATTCATTTTTCCATGGCTCAGATTTAGATTCATGTACCATTATGTTCACCCTCTCCTTACATAGAATAGGATTGTAGGATATAGAGTTAGTTGGAATCTTGGAGATTAATTATTAACAAGTATTTTTAAAGTCTCTACTATAAGCCAGGCACACACAGTGTTCAGTGCTTAGGAAACAAAGAAAAAATGAAATAATCTTAATCTTACCTTCAAATAGCATGTACTCCATTATGAGGGGGGAAATGCTCATATAAGTAGGTACAAAATTTATACAAACTATGAATGAAACCTGCCTGTAGAAAAGAGAGACTTGGGGAGAGAAACTGACTTGACTACCAATCTCGTCCCTCAATTCTTTTTTTGAAAAAGAAGTTATGGGAAATGGAGATTCAAAAGTTAGGTAAACAGCAGAGGGATAGCAAAGAGCTAGAAAATACACTAGAAAAGAGGAAATAAACTAGGAGAGAGGCTATCAGAAAATCGGGACATCCTGCACAGTGCCATAGGCATGAAAGTGATAATACCTAAAATCTTTTGCTCTGGGGCACTGAGCTGGTCTTAAAGACAGACCAATGTAAGGACCTCTTCTTCCTAACAAAGCAGCTTTGCTTCCTCACATGTGGCTGGATGTGCTAGATTGTCTAGTCTTCATCTGTTGCTTCAATTTAGAATTTACTTGCTATAAAACCCTGTTGACTGACAAAAATGCTAAGGTATGGGGGTATTTTTATTTACAAATAGAGGATAAGAAGAAAGTTCATTATTTTGGTGCAGAAGTTGTTTATCTGAGGTCTATAAACTTCTTTAAAATATATACATACACACGTGTGTATGTAATATATGCATAAAATATATTAAATGTATGGAGATATATATATATAGAGAGAGAGAGAGAGACAGAGACAGAGAGAGAGAATATTCCATTTCAATTAACTAGTTTCTTTTGTAATCCTTTGTATTTTAAATTATTTTATTTTAAAAACATCATTCTGAAAAGGGGTCTAGGCTTCAAATTACTGTTACACATGCACATCTGCACATGCACATGCTAAGAATTTCTCTTCTAGGGAGATAAAACTGATGATTTGGGGCTGATCTGGGCTTATAGCTATATGGGCAATGAGAGAGTGGTTTTATACTAAATGTGGGTGGTATATGAATTTAGTAATTAAATCCTCCTAGAAATAAATTAAAAATAGATAAAAGTAGAAAACTTCAAGGTTAGGAAACATAGGGTAAGCTTTTTTTCACTTTCAGAACACTAGCTACTATTTTTGATGGGAAGGACACACCTCTGAGAGAGGAGAGAGCTTTAAAAAAAAAAAAAAAAACAATTTGCCATTAAATTTTCCCCCCCCCCCCCCAATCACTGTCAGCTCAGCCTGATAGACTAACTAGCACCACCTGCTTTCTATAAAGGGTATTTTTCAAAAGAGAGGGTTGTGAGAAGATCCTAACAGCTGTATGTGGGGATTAAGAAAGGCTGATATTGTGTAAGGAAGGATGTTTGAGCTGGTCTCTGAACAAAGTTAGGGATTCTAAGAGATGAAAGTGAGAAAGGATTATATTCTAGACATGTGGGGACAGTTTGTGCAAAGATCAGGAAACCAGAGATAGAATCACATGTACAAGGGATGGCAAGTAGGCCAGGTTGGCTCCACCAAGGGGAGAAATGAGTGTAAGAAGACTTTTATGAACATCCAAATCATCTAAGATGAAGGAATACACATGGGAGGTGCTGGGTACCTACTTCTGAATAGTAAGTTCTTCCAATTACAAATTCAATAACATTTAAAGTATAATATTAGCTGATCAGCTTATATAGGATAGCAATCGTGTTGATACTATTTCAAGGCTTTTATTTGAGATAAATATGCATAATATTTGCAAAGTACTTTGCAAACCTTCAAGCAAAATAGAAATATAAATTATTTTGGTTTGACTTAAATTTGAAAAAGACTATAATTTCCAAGGCAATTAGATGGCTCACTGGATAGAGTATTAGATTTGGAGTTAGGAAGACCTGAGTTCAGATATGGCTTCAGATACTCACTAGTTGGAAATCACTTAATTTCATTTTGCTTTAATCCACTCCAGTATCTTTGTCAAGAAAATTCCATATGGAGCCATATAATGACATGATTAAACAGCAACAATTTCCAAATGTATTCTAAAGAAAAGAGAATATATCTAAAGAGCAAATGAGACAAGCCTTTATTTTCTTATGGGAAACAATGTTCCTTGTTATTCAGTTAATTAGCATAACCAGAGACCATAAACATAATCTATTTTAGCATCCACTATAATACTTAATCTACTCAAATATCCCTGAAATAGAACAAATATATTTAATTTGTATCTTCTTATTGAGTGTCCTAATTTTTAACAAATTTTTTCTTGATGGTGATAATGTCTTTTTGTTGATAAAATTTAAAAATTAATCCTCATAGTCTCCCTCTGCATGGCATTGGACTCCTTTTTTGTGAAATAAAAATATTGAATTAGACCTCTAAGGGTCTTAATAATTCTAAATCTATGTTACTGTAATTAATATTTCTGTCTTATAAATGGAAACTGGAAACCCCAGCAAGTTAAGTGACTTATTCAAACCAATGGAAAAGTCAATATTGAATCCCAAGCCTCTTGACTTAAAATTCCATTTCCTTTTCAAAACAGTGAATGGCTCTTCCACCTTGGTTTTGCTTATTGACCTTCAGAAGCAAATACTGTGTGGGAGTTATTATGATAGAACTTACAATCTGCCTATGACTGTGGCAGTCAAGTACAAGGTAGAGTTGACAGAATTTCTTCCTATCTATGTATCTGTCTTACAGCAAGATAATTTTTTAATTCAAAGAGACATATCCAAAGTTATGGAGAAGAGGATTTAAATTTGACCAAATGGTTTTAACCTGTATTTCATAGCCCTAGTGTTTAATTTCAGATGCCTTTGGGTTCAAATTCACTCACTAAAGACAAAGAAAGCTGTCAAGCAAAGGTTGGAACTGACTGAGCTATGTGCCACTTAGTGCATCCTGATATTATTATTTTGCATTTCTACATTGGCTGTAACCTAAGCAAGGAAGTAAGTTCTCCACCCAGGCTTATAATAATAAATAAAATTAGTCCAAAACAAGGAACAGAGATCTTTTTCCTTTGGAGCTTCCCGTGGAAAGACTCAGTGAAACAATATAAGCCTGAGAGGTAGGTTGGGATGAGTCTGGAAGTTTTCAACATACCATCTCATTGAATTACTGGGTTTTCAAGGTGGGGTTTGAAAAGGAAAAAATGGAAGAGCCCTATAAATGATGACTGGCAAGCCAAAGAGGGGATAGGGTCCAAGGACAAAGTGTCCCATTTCTTCCAAGGAGTCTTTGTTCCACAGGACCTGGAATATTCAGCTCATAAAATCAATGGAGGGGGGGGAACCCTAGTTACTTGTCCAGATTTGCTTTTATTTTAATGACCTATGCTTTTAGACATTAATTTTTTTCCAACTTTCTGCTTGCTGATTAATTTTCTGTTGACTCTCAAGTAACTGAAGATGTTTTGGAACAAGCAGGAATAGCTGTGATGCAAGTGGATCTGAATAACAGAATAGATTCAGTTGGGAACAGGTTACAGTGGCTGTACCTACAGTAATTCTCACCTAGATTGGGACTTTTTGTGAATGAATGAAATCCTTCTGTGAACAGATTCTACATAAAGTGACTCTTCCCATTTTATTCAATAGAATATAAGCCCCTTGAGGCCTGGGAATGACTTTTGGGGGATATTTTTATCCCAGTACCTAACAGGTAGATGATGTTTAATAAATGCTTGTTAATTGATTGATGCTCCTGAGTCCCTTTGAAAAACAATGAAAACCAAGAAGACACTTAGGGCCAGCCTTAGACATAAATGTAATTGTCTTCAATTCACAAGCTCCCCTTTCTTTAACCTTTCTTTATGTTCTTTCCTCTTCTTTCCTCTCTCTCCTGTTTGTCACCACCACTATCCCCTATCAACTCTACATGTCCAATTTTGGTCTCAGGATGCCTTTTCCCAAAACTTATTATAAAGAAATAATTCTTGTGCTAGTCATTTGCCCTTTAAATGTCCATTTAATTTGAGTTCTCTCTCCTAGGAATATTTTTATTCTAAACTGTGAGTGTAAAAAGTGTTGGATTTGGAATCAGGGGATAGAAGTGTGTAATTTAGTTCTAATACTTATTAGATGTGTGGCCAAGGGTAAATGTCCCATTTTCTCACCTGTGAGTGGGTATAACAACACTTGTGTTATCACCTCATAGAGTTGTTATGAGAAAAGCTTTGTAAACATTAAAACGCTATAAAAATATAAACTAACTTTTTTATCTCAGAGATAATTTGCTATTTCAGAAAAACAAAATGGGAGAAAAATTAAGAAACATGAGTTCAAGACAGCAGGGCTACTAATTAGCTCCATGACTTGAGACAAATCATTTAAATATTCTATACTTCAGTTTCCTGACTGGCCTATCTAATCTCTAAAGAACATTCTACTTCTAAAATCCCATTATTCTAGTTGTGAAATGCAAAGTTTTGTCACCATTAAACCAGTTTTGGGCATCAGCAGGAGCAATTTGGGGAATAGAGGAGAGGGTTAGTATAGAAGGATGTTTTGAATGGGGGGAGAAAGAGGGACTTACAGGTTTCCTGAAAACATAGCAAGATATCTCTACAATTTAGGACGTTAGTAGTTGTCTATGGTGGGGCAGCTGCGTTGCACAGTGGATAGAGTGCAGAGTTGGAGTCATCTTCCTGAGTTCAAATCTGGCCTCAGACACTAGCTATGTGATCCTGAGCAAGTCACTAACCCCTATTTCCTCAGTTTCCTGCAAAATGAGCTGGAGAAGGAAATGACAAACCATTCTAATATCTTTGCCAAGAAAATCCCACAAAGGGTTGAACACAACTGAAGAACAACAAATATATGGTTGATTCATAGTACCATAAATTGTCTGGTTTGGGATTAATTTTGGAGGTCTTCTGGGAATGACATACTAGGAAGGGCACACTGTTTTGCATGCCTAATTTAAGACTTATCAAAATACCAAAGTTCTCCAAATTCTAACTTCCAAAGAACCAAGTCTTCCTGTATGCCCACCCAAGCAGTTCCTAGGATAATGTGAGCACTCTACAAATATTTAACTAAGAAATTTTGAAACTAACAATGATCCTGAATTGTAGCTATGGCTCCTTTCAAAAGGTTTTATACTGTCTGTCCATGCAGCCCTTGAAGAAAGGCTAACTTTAGAACATGTGTGGGAGTCCAAAAACATCTGATGGAAGTTTCTGGGATTTGCATTCTTCAAATTTTGTGTGAATGGATGACCTGCTTTCTTTACCTGGGTTTCTTAAGTCTTTTCTCTAGTGAATGTACCCTTATTGTATTATAGGGTTCTTGCTCTCCAAGTAGGATCTCAATTTTCTGTTAGTCAATCTAACATTGCATCCTTAGAGGGAACAATGAGCCAGATGCATTTATTTCTTCCCTGACGGGAGGCAATCTATCAATCAAAGAAAAGTCATTAATTGACTTTTCAATAAGGTATATAAATCACCTTATTGCTTGCTGGGATTAAAAAAAGATATACTATGTTCATAGAGACTTTATAATTTAAATGTAATCACAAGAATGTTTTGTTCAGACATTTTTCAGTTATATCCAACTCTTCGAGACCCCATTTAGGGTTTCCTGGGTAAAAACACTGCAGGGCTTTGCCATTTCCTTCTTTAGCTCATTTTATAGATGAGAAACTGAGACAAATAGACTTCAGTGACTTGTCCAAAGTCTCGTGGCAAGTAAGTATCTGAGGCCAGGTTTGAGCTAATGGAGATGTCTATCTGATTCCAGAACTAGCACTATATGCATTGTACCACTATAAACAAATACTAAAGGGCTAAACTGCAGTACTCACTAGGAAGTCCTCAGTTCTACACATGCTCTAGCCTATCCTTCCTACATTCCCTTCCAACACACTCTTGGAATTATACTATGGAACAGCCCCTTTCTTTTGATGGCATTCATCCATTTGTTCAATTCAATTCAACAAATATTGATTAAGCTCTAGGAATAGAAGTGCCCCGTCATCATCCAAAGGTACAGTCCCTCAGCCATCATACAGAGAGGCAATCTCTAAAAAGATGAGGTTTAGCAAGTGCTTTTGGAATCTTACAGAACCTGTCATCTCTGCTGTCAGTGACCAAAAACCCAGAAAAGAAAGTTCTCTATACCAAATCCTTGGTCCTACTGAATGGGTTCAACACCAGAAATACATATGGCTTTATCAGTGAAAATGACATCAAAGAAGGTACATTATCATCTGCTTTGCAACTGTACCCTATGGATTATGGTACTTTTCTTCTGACTTGGCAATATAAACTTCCTAAAATGTGTGGTCTCCGTTTTTAGAATGGGAACTCCTTGATAGGATAGACTATCTCTAATTTTTTGCTTATATCTCCAGTGCTTTGTACACAGTAAGAACTTAATAAATGCTTTTTTAATTCATCCTACTGCATACAAAACCCTAGCATAAATATTAAGAATAATGTAATAAATTACCTTTCCCCAGTTTGGGGGCCTAAGAAAAACAACAATTGACATCCATATGGTACTTTAAGGTTTGCAAAGGGGATTAGACATGGAGGCCTTGTTCTTAGAACACACTCACTGGGTTCTGCCTGCTATAATCCCCTATGTGGATTTCAGAATATATCCAGGTATTCTATGACTTTTCTGCCTATATCCTGTGTGGTAGAGAAAAGAGATTTTTCCCTTTAGCTTCTGATACTGAACTGAGAATTCTTACAAAAAGCATTAACACCATTATTTATTCTTTTTTGCAGCCTAGATTTCAAAGAGGAAGAGGAAGATGTTCTAAGTCTCTGAGTAGGGAGAGAATCCTCTAACTCTATCTTCCTACTCAGGGTACCAACATGTAGTCATAACCATGGCACTGATTTTTTTCCTGTAACTTTTTTTTAAATAGTATTTTATTTTTCCAAATACATGTAAAGATAGTTTTCAACATTCACTTTTTAAAACTCTGTGTTTCCTCCCTTATATCCTTCCTCTCCAAGACAACACTGCAATATCTTTTCAATAAAAATCCTTTGTAGAAGCTAATTGTTATTTTGCTAAATGAATCTGGGTGCTAATCATGAAGGGTATTTATGATATAAAGGAGATACTAAATATAACTGGATATTGATATTGGGAGAAAAATGTGTTACAATGAGAGTTCAAACAGAAATGGTTGTTGGGGGATCATTAAAGCAGCACCTCAGGAGTACCCTTAGAATGTTGAGGGTGAAATGTAGCTAGCTTTCCTTTGGAGAACTTGGTTCAATGAATGGGAGTTTTGACAAGGATGCCCCAAAGATTATAAAGAACACAATGCATTTTTAATTACAGAGTATAAACAAAAACAAGCAAACAGGGCCGCTAGGTAGCATGTGGATAGAGTACCAGCCCTGAAGTCAGGAAGGCCTGAGTTCAAATCTGCCCTCAGACATTTAACACCTTCTAGCTGTGTGGCCCTGGACAAGTCACTTAACCCCAACTGCCTCAGCAAAAAACAAACAAGCAAACAAAAAAATTGAAATTGAAAAAAAATTTTGAAATGGAAAAAAAAAGAAAAAAATCACATCTTTGAGTGATAAGAAAAAAAAATCCTTATGTCCAAAGTTCTTGGCATTGTCAAAAGTTTCAACATCAGACATGGATATGATTTTATCAGTGGAAATGACACCAAAAAAGTTGCCATCTGTGCCTTTGGGACTGTGGGACCTTTCCATATGATTTATAGTTGAAACCTCCTATATATTTTGTCTTCCCCATTAGAATGTGAGCTTCTTAAGACTAGAAGTCCTCCTACAACTTTGTATCCCCAAGGTTTATCACAGAGCTTCAAATATGTAAAGCACTTAATAAATGCTTTACTCATTAGTTCAAGGACCTTAACTTCTCTGGGATTCTGTTTCTTCATCTATAGAAGTTGGTTTCTGAGATCTCTTCCTGCCTCATACTTATTATCCTATTATCTTCACCTCCACTCTGTGAGGTAAGTGCAATTGGGGTCATCCTCCCAATTTTAAGGATGAGGAAAATGAGGATGAAAGGGATGAAGTGACTTGCCCTATTGTGAGAGGACTGAAGAGGTAAAGGTATATAGAGTCTGGAAGCATCAGAGGCAATTTTCTCATGGAAGTGAGATTTTCCCATTGAGGAGATCTTCCTAAAGATTTGGAAAAAGGCCCAGAACACCATCCTTTATAATCCATATATTGCCCCATACTTAGAAAAAGGTGCCTTCACTCTTTTCAACTCTTTTCAACCTCTTTTATGATTTTCCTTCTATTAGAATATAAGCTCCTTGAGGGCAGGAACTAGCTTACATTTAGCTTGTTTTGTAATCCTAGTGCTTAGCCAGGGACATAGTAAGCCATTAATATATATTTGTTGAGGACCTTTGATTTGGGCTGAGAGAGGGCACCACTAGCCATAGTGCAGAGGATGGGCAATGGGGAATATTTGACCAAAGCATAGAATATGCCTAGGGAAATATTTTGAGATAAGGCTGGAAAAATGCAGAGCTCTGGGCTAAGTACTATGTGCTGACTGTCTTGTCTTTCCTGTTAGACAGCCAGCAACTTGAGGTCAAGGATAGTGGCTGCTCTGTAGTGGCTAATTCTGAGCGCCAAGTCCAAAGCTATGTTCCCTGTGATCACTCAATAAATACAGCAAAATCCTGTTTTTATGGAATCAAGCAAAAACAAATCATTCCAAATGCACACACAAACAAGATTTCTTCCCCAAAGACAAAATTTGGTCATTTTCTGTAAGAATTTTGTTTTTAAAATTTTTTTTCTGTAGAAGATAAGAGGTAAATAATGAGGCATGATGAACCCCTTTTTGTCTACTGGAATATATCCTAAATCCCATAAATTAGCAAAAAAAAAAAAAAAAGGAGTAGAATCATTGGTCTAAAAGGGACCTTACAGACATTTTACAGGTAAAGACATTGTTTCCCAAATATAGAAATGACTTACCTGATCAGAGGCAGACCCAGTACCAGAACCTAAGTATTTGTTTGTTTTGGGGGAAGTGTAATAGAGATTGAATGCCTTGCCCAGGATCACACAGCTAGTGTTGGAAGTCAAATTTGAACTGAGGTTCTTCTGACTCTGGGACCAGCATTTTATCCACTGTGCCATCTTGCTCCTCCTAGGGTCTAATTATCTTGACTTGCCCTTTTGCAATTAGTATCATGTTTGATCCTTTCAATAACCCTGGGACATAGGTGCTATTATTATTTCCATTTTACAAGTGAAGAAATTGAGACAGGCTTTTATTAAATAACTTGCTCATAGTCATATGGATCATAATTGGTGTTCTTGGATCAATCTAGTTTCTATATAGCATAGTCCCAAATTCCAAGCGTTAAGTCCCACTTAGGCTCAAGTCCCAGGCACTATGACTTCTTAGACCTTCCCTGTGGAGTTGACTAAATGCAGCATTCTGTGTGGAATCCCTCTCCAAAATCATCATGGCTAGAGCTCCCTGGTCTAGGAAGGATTGCCAAATGTAGTAATGGGGAAGTACAAACAATACAGAAGAGAAACAAATACCAGGCCAAATTCTCTGAGCCCTGGAGGAAAAATAAAGAGGGCAAAGAAGCATCCACCTGGCCAGGTTTAGTTCGTGGCACCTGTATGATGGGTGAGCTGTGTGCAATCTTTACCCTCAACACAATCAAAAAAAGAATATAGGCAATTTAAAAGAGACAACCTGTTCTGGTTGTTCTTGTTCAGTTGTTTCAATCATGTTTAATTCTTTGTGACCATATTTGCATTTTCTTAGCAAAGATACTAGTTTGTCATTTCATTCTCTAGTACATTTTATAGATGAGGAAACTGAAGAAAAAGGAGTAGAGTGATTTGGTAAGAAGTGTCTGAGGTCAGATTTGACTCAAGACTTTTTGACTCCAAGTCTGGTTTTCTATTCACTGAACTACCTAGATGCCCTTTTCTACTCTGTTCTGGTTGTATAATTAATAAAAGGAGGCTACTCTCACCTGTATAATAGGGGAATACAAGGAAGTAAGGTATCTCCTTATCAGTCAATCTGGGTATGCTCCAAGGCCCCCATTACATACAAATGGGATTTCATGGTACTTGTTGGTTGCTCAAATGATTATACTTAACCTCAAATAATATCTAGAATTCTTCTCAGAGAAACATAGAAACCCAAAGTTGGCAGAGCCTTCAGATCTCAATCCAGACTTAAGCAAGAATCCTTACAAAACATCCTTGATGAGTAAGTAATCATTCAACTTCCACTTAAAAACCTGCAGCAACTGAAAAATTACTAATCCCTAAGAGAGCATTCACTCTCCCATTTTAACCAGAAGGATGATAGCTGAATATCCTTTCTGTCACCAAGTCAGGAGATTTTCCTATCTATTCTAGGTATTCTAGAATAGTTAAAGATGCCTTTAAAAATAATTTTAATTTTCAAAGTCTATGGGATCTGCACCATGATCTACACCATGTAGATTTTTATGTAGTTTTGTGATTCCTCCCCTTGTTTCTAAAAGTGTTGCAGGTTATTTCATAATTTAAAAAATTAAAATTAACTTTATTTTGAATATTTCAGAATGTTTATTTGATATAACCAGAAGACATCCAAGACTGGGAAACAGTTCCCCATGTGGTTGATTACCTACACTAGAGTGACTAGTTAAACCATAATGACTTCTTTTTGCTGAAGAGCACAGCCCAGGAAATTCTAAGCAGACATGGTGATTGACTCTTGCCTTAATGCTAAATCCTCAGATATGTGGATACTACAAAGAGTCTGAGTTTATGCATAGGGACAATGCTATTTCTTATCTTACCCTGGTGTGTAAATCTTATTACCTCTCCTATCTCAGGAAGTCCAAAAAACTAGCAAATGCAACTTAGTCATTAATGCTGTTTTGCCAATTGTAGTTAATTCGATTGTATTTAAAAGATAAATGATAACAGGATAACTGAAACCCTTAAAATAGCAGAAAGAGTGCTGAAACTAGAGTTAAAGGATCTACATTCAAATCCAACTTATCTCATCACTGTATAACTTAGGAAATCATCCTGCCTCTCTGAGACTCAGTTTCTTCAGATGTAAAATAAGAGTATTAAACTAAATGAGTTCTAAGGTCCCTTCCATTTCAAAATTTATAATGTTTTCAAAAGCAATGTAAAACTTACTAGGGAATATTGCTTTCAAGCAATTATAAATAAAACTACTACAAAAATCTGTCCCCAAAATAATTCATTCTGTCCAAGTTAGTGTGAATACCATGGATGCAAGAATGGTTCAGTAATAGAAAAACTATTTGTATAAAGAAACATAAACAATGAAGATAAGAAAAAACCCACATGCTTATTTCAATAGATGAAGAAGAAAAACTCTTTGACAAAACAAAGGAGTCATTTATGTTAACAATCCTACAAAAGTATTATAGGCTCCTCTTTAATGTGATGAAAATCATATATTTTAAACTAAGAGCCACCATTGTTCACAATGGAAAAACATTATAAAATTTCCCAGTATAAACATGGTGGCTACATACAGGGGCTAGAGGGGTTGGTAGGTTGGAATTTCCTCCAACCCACTCAATAGAACTCAATTAATAAGGTTATTGGGAAAATTAAAGAGATACCATCTGTAAAGCACTTTGCAGCCCTTAAAATGCTGTATAAATGTTAGGACAGCAAGATGGCACAATGGATGGAGTATGAGCCCTGGAATCAGGAGAAACTCAGTTCAAATTTGCTCTCAGACATTTATACTTGCTAATTGTGTGACTTTGGGTAAGTCACTTAACCCTAATTGCCTTGCAAAAACAAAAGCAAAATGCTATATAAATGTTAGCTGCTTTTGTTGTTATAAAGAAATGTTGAACTCTGAGTAATGGAAAAATCAATGAAGGTTCTTGAGAAGAGGTCATGAAACATCTCTGGGCTGCAGGTAGAACAGGTAGAGTACAGGTAGGACAGAAATTATTCTGTATATATTATCAGGTCTGTGTATTGCGACATTTTTGCTTTCTTTGTGACAAAAGAAGTCTATCTGGAGAGAGAGGAAATGAGCATGACTTGAGACTATGGATTGTTTCATTCTTTGTTTTTGTGTCCTCAGTGTCTGGCTGTAGCAGATGCTTTAAAAATCCTTGCTAATTGGTTGATATAAAGAAAACAGAAGAGCAATTTGGTCATATCTTTTAAACAGTGGCAAACTGTAATGGCAAATTCAGAACAATGTCAAAGAAATTTTTTAGTGCTACTACAGTAATCTCCACTCTTTCCCAGATCCCTGATCTTTGCTCCATACCCCCACCCCTCCCTGTACTGTCACATCCTCCCCATTCCCCATCTGAGCCAATCAGAATCTGGTCAAACCACAAAGTGAACCTGGAGGTCTGGTTCCCTGCTCCCTAGGGGTATCAACTTCAGGCTGTTGGCTCACAGATTGTTGGTGCATTTGTTGACCAATCACTTTATTGTTTCAGGCTATCATGTTATTATTTGTTCTCCACCCTTTCTTCCTGTCTCCTCTTTTTTTTTTCCTCCTTCCTGTAAATGGGAACCCTATCTTAGGAACATTAATTAGCTGTCCTGTTGTTTTATCAGAATTCTAGGGATAAGAATGAATCACAGAGAGACAATTTAAGCACAGTGTTTTTACTATATTTGACAGGGCAGATAGAGCCCCTTTGTATGATTGTTGTTCTGTCTGTCCTGGACTGTGGATTTGCTTCCATCTGAAAAAATAAACAACTGCTCCTTTTGTTTTTAAGACCTTAGTATGGCAATGAAACTCACTGAGGAAAGGAGTAACTGAATGTGTGTGTTTGAGAGGGATATAGAGAATCTGGACCTGGACTTTCATCACTGTGGGAATCATTCCTAATGTGGAAACTCCCTTCGTAGATGCAAATTGGCAGTTGGTCAGTAACTGATGACCTTAGAGTTGGTTGGGAGATTTGGTCATCTATCCATTGTATCAAATATGAAGTGAAATGTATAGAAAATTGTTCTCTTCAAATTAATTTTCAAGGATGAAATGAGTGACTCTACTACTGGTTTTAGGACAGAAGACCAAGAACTGTCTTAGAAGTTATGTTCTCTCTGGATTTTGTGCTATGTATTTGTTAAGTTTAGAAGTCAGAGGGAGGAGGAAGAGCAGGATTTCATCTGCAGCAAGGTAGTATACATAAAAAGCTGGATTGAAGTCAGGAAGACCAGAGTCAAGATGAAACGCTTACTATGTGACCCTAAGCAAGTCACTTAGTCTCTGCCTTAACAATAATAACAACATTTATCTAACAGGCTTGCTGTGAGGAATATTTGTAAAACACTTATCACAATGCCAGGCACTCAATAGGCACCTAATAAATGCTTATCCCCTTCCCCAAATCCAGGTAATAATGAAATATGCTAGATTCACTCTCTCCCTATATAAATCAGCCATGTAAATTTCAAACCAGAGTCTGAAATGAATTCAAGCCTAAATAAATCAAGCTCTTGATAGGTCATAATTTAATTAAAAATTGAAAATATGACTCATGGCACTTAAGTTTACTAATGTTTACTGCCAAAAGATGCATCATCTCAATGACAGTGGTAAATTCCTCTAGGGGCATCTGCAAGATTGGAATAGGTATAGAAATTAACATGTACATTTAAAGGGTTTCCCGTAATTGTTAAGATTAATGCCTTCACGACAGTGATGGGGAAGCAATCTCTAAACATATCAGCAGAAAAACAGGCAGACAAAATCTTTGGTCTTCAAATGAAAGGGTGACATTTCCTTTATCCTCTTGTTCTGATTCATTTAATTGGTTAAAATATCCTCTTTCATGAGCATCTGATGGATGGTGAGGTGAGCAGAACCAGGAAAACAATATGCATGATGATTACAATAATATCAATGGAAAGATTGTTTTTAAAAGATGTAACTGAATATTGTGTCATTATATCATTAATTAATTAATGTAATTAAGTAAGTAAATAAAATGTAATTAAATCATCCACAAGCTTGGCCTTAGTGAAAAGTGATGGGGGAGAGGGGTGAAATTAAACCTTGCTTACCTCTTTTTTTTTTTTTTTTTTGCTGAGGCAATTGGGGTTAAGTGACTTGCCCAGAGTCACACAGCTAGGAAGTATTAAATGTCTGAGACCAGATTTGAACTCAGGTTTTCCTAACTTCAGGGCTGGTGCTCTATCCACTGCACCACCTAGCTGCCCCGCTTACCTCTTCGTAGAGATAAAGGAACATGGTGGAGAAATGGCCCATCACATACAACTGACATTTTTGTTTGGTTTTGCTATTTTTTTCTTTTCCCTTTTTAATCTTGTAATAATAGATACTTTACTGGAGAGATAAGGGATAGAATATTTAAAAATTGAGGTTATGTGAACACAAAAGACATAAATCAGTGACTGAGTGAACAAAACCACACCTATTCATCTCATTTGAGCTTTGTGGTTCATTTTGAACTTTGTGGTTCTAGATCTCAAAACTTTGGCTTCACACATAACAAGTCCAATATTGGGG
The DNA here is from genome assembly GCA_023553655.1 of Myrmecobius fasciatus. NCBI lineage: Eukaryota > Metazoa > Chordata > Mammalia > Dasyuromorphia > Myrmecobiidae > Myrmecobius > Myrmecobius fasciatus. The sequence continues at coordinate 146,103 of JAJPUD010000353.1, forward strand.
ATTGACCCCCAAATTCACTCACTCTTTTGTTCCAAATTGTCTCCATCCAGAGCTTTCTCCAGAAAATCTTAGTTTAAGTAACAAGGTCCCTGGCTCCTTGAGTGAACATACAAATATTCACAGTAACAAATGCCTATACTAGATGGAGGCAGTCTATTCTTCCTCTTACAGATAATACAAAAAGGAAGGACTAACAGGAGACTATAAAAGCCAGCTAGGTAGCATCATAGGACCCAGAACACTGGGCCTGGAGAAGAAAAGACCTGAGTTCAAATCCAGGCTCATTCATTTATTAGATGTATAACTCTGGAAAAGGTCCTTAACCCTTCTTGTCTTAATCCACTTGAGAAGAAAATGGTAAATCATTGCAGTATATTTGCCAAGAAAAACCCATGGATGTTATGGTCACAAAGAGATACGGCTAAACAATGACAATAACAACATAAAAAAATGAATAAAACAATAAAAAACTTACAAGAGCTTATAAACAATCAATAAAATTCTCTTCCCTTTTCAGTGGGTCCAGAGGCAAGGTGGTAAATGTTTGACAACCAGGTAAAGAAGTGAAGAGGATATATTCCCAACACACTTCAGGCTAAATTTGCATTATTAACACTTTCCTAGGTCTAGACCAAATTTCTTAAATTTTTTCCATTCATGACCCCTTTTTTGTCTGAGAAACTTTTACACAACCCAGGTATATAGATGTATAAGTAAGTATACAAATCAAACATTTTCTAATAATAAATCATAAAGAAATCTATTTTAAAGCAATTCTTTTGTATAAATATAACTATAATTTATTAAAGATGAAATGAGATGGATGTCTGTTTATTTTTACATAAAAAATTATATCTTGGTGAGACATTTTATGCTGCAAGATATAGAGCATCTTCCACATTTTTCAAAGTTAATCAATATTTTGGTATTTTACAACCACCACATTCACTCAGGGTTTTAACCCATAGTTTAAGAAGTTTTGATCTAGGCAATCAACATAAAAATAAATCAAGATCTGATTTGCAGGGTTTGCTAACTTCCAAGGTGTAAATTTTCACACTGAAAATATAACATTTGACTTCTGAATAGATACCAATTTTCCACCAGCACCAGTGAATGGTTTGGGTTCCCTTTGTTAGTAACCTGAACTGAAGGTTGTCAGTGAGTCCTTCTTTCCCACAAGGATACATGTAGTTACCCTTAACCTCATAGCATCACTTTGTGGTTTGGATTCCCTCCAGAAGGGAAGCGCACTTTGGGGTTGTTAAACAGGCAATACCCTAAGATTGGGTGAGTCCCTTTCTTACTCCATAGTGACCCTCTAAAGGCTTGGATTCACCTGGAAGAGAAACACATTTGCCTGAAAATCAGGCAACTTATTCCCTTTCTGCTGAATTTGTACTGTCTAACTAACAATGATATACAACAAAATGTAGGATGCAAGTCCCTTGTTCCTTCAAATTATGGTTTCTGATCTCTTGCTGCTGCTCTGTCCAGAGCCTGGAGCCATGTGAATAGTCCTCTTCCCATTTCTTGAAGCATATTTCTCAGGAAATTCCTATTTTCTGAATAGAAGACCAGATTCTCAAATTCTGAAACTTGAAGATTACATATAGAGCTCCCACTGAGCCTAGTGATGCCCAGGAAATTTCTCTCTCTAGCTGGAAGACTGGAGGGTGGGATCTGCCTGGAAAAATCCATCCCCAACCTGTCCCCACTCTTGCAGGTAGAAGGAAGGTTCAAGCTTGACATTATCTACTTTCCTTTCAGGTCATGAGGGTAAATACATAGCTACTTTTGCTATGAATCTTTTCAAAGTCACCATTATTGCCTCTTGTGTTCGATGGAGAATGGAGTATGAGAGAGGTACCCATACCCTGACCATGTTCTCAAGCTTTCTCCACAAGAAAGGTATAAGGGAAAAGAGGCTGCCTGGGATATGTTTATTCCCATAAACAAGCTAATACAAAAGCGTGATTCCTCCATAAGAGTTTGTCTTCCCAAGAATCTAACCAATTCTTCTTGATATACCACCTACCACTGAAATTCATCATCCAAGGGGTACCCAATAGAGAAACCAAACCAAAAAATTTATTTTACGGTCAACCTCAGTCATAGAGATTTGACTAGATATTTTCAGTCTTATCAACCCAGTGCCAATATTTTCTAACAGGAGACTTGATCACAACTTGATACCAATTATCATGTAAGCTGATTAAGAGGATCAAAAGGATCAAGAACTTTCTTGATCAACCCCCTGCTTTGCCTTGCCTTGCCCTGAAGATATCTAGTCAACAAAGATGAAATTATGTGTCCCTTTTTAGTAGTAATAGCTGGCATTCAATAGATAGGAAACAGTCTTAGAGGTCCTCATTATTATGAATAATGAATCCTGTGAAGTTGCCTCATGTATTTGAACTGCACTATTTGAAGTTATAGTTGTATAAAACAAGGTCATTGGTTCTAGCCTAATGGAAATATGCAGTGTAAATTTGTATACTGTAAAACTTCAGGATATTCATTATTTGTATTAATGGGAACTCACCTTTGGTCCAGGACCCTTTCCAATACTCTGGGTCCCTGGCTGCTTAAGAATCTCAGTAACAACAATAGAAATGATCAAAATAATCATTAATATCTAAGGAGGGGGGCAATTAGGTGGCTCAGTGGATAGAATATCAGCCCTAACGTCAGGAGGACCTGAATTCAAATCTGGTCTCAGACACTTAACATTCCCTAGCTGTGTGACCCTGGGCAAGTCACTTAACCCCAATTGCCTCAGCAAAAAGCAAATATATATATGCATGTATGTATGTATTTATCTAAGGAGGATTTAAGATTTGCATTATCTCATTTTATTCTCACAGTAACATTATGAGTGACACTAAATATTTGTTAAGCAATTACCTTTTTACCAAGCAGGTTGGGGGAAATGATGAGAAGAAAGAGGACAATCTTTGCCCACCAAAAAACTTACCTTCAAACAGAGGAAGGACATGAATTATGAATCCTTTTAAAGTTCATATAACTAGTACATGCAGGGAAAAATCTTGATATTTGTGATGAATCTGGTCCATGCATCTGGTCATGGTTCCAAATAATAGGGGTGATGGGAAAACTGTAGGCACTGCTGAGATTCACCCTAGAAAAAACAATCAAGGAGGTAAGTAAGATTTGTCTCTGGTCCTCTTCTCTTCTTGTCTTCCCCTTCTCCTCTTGGTCAACAGTCCCTTCTCTAATAGAGCCTTTGTGCCTTTTATTTTCTTGTTTTCCTGAGACCATTCCATAGTCTGGACTTGTTTTTTCCCTGTATTTCTTTCCCATCAATAGCTATCTGTTCAATGTCCTATCCATTTCTCAAGTAAAATTCCCATGGAAAAAGCATTGATGTATAGAAGACCTGATTTTAAATCCTAGCTCTGACATTCACTGAGTGAACATGTCCCTTGCCCTCTGTGGGCATCTCTGTAAAATAAAGTTGGAATAAATGAATTCCAAAGTCCCTTTCAGTTCTTATAATCCATGAATCCAATTTTGAATAAAAGCCACTAATGCCCAACAGAACAAACAGAAATCTCAGTTGGGGATATAAAAGCTTTTTCATCAGGGCAGCCTTCCGGGTCTCTTAATTCATAACAAGTTGGTGTGACTGCTTTTAATATGCCCATTGCTGAAATTTAAGCATGCTGACAGAGAACTGTCTTAGCAGCTTATTCTAAACTCTTCTTTTGGTTGATAGAGCTGGAGAGTATCCCAAGAAAACAATGCCAAGGAAGTATTTATAAGCCTCTGGAAGACAAGGGCAGTAGCAGGTTTCTCATAGGAAGTACAAGAGCTAAAATTTCTTTTTGGCCCCACCCTTACTCAGGGGAGCATCCAATGTAAGCTATTACAAGGGGAATTATTATACACTTAGACTAGCTAACCTCTCCCTCTCTCTTTAGGATGAGCCTGGGTGTGCCTCTGTCCTAAAATAAGGTAGAAAGAACATGGGTCTTAAAATCCTAAAATGATAGTATTCAGTGCTGGAAGACCTTGGAAATTGCTTACCTTACCCCATCATTTTATAGAACCAGGATTCAAATCTAATGTTCTGTCTCCATATCCAGTGCTTTCTACCTCATCAAGCTGTCTAATTTGGAGTCCCATCCAAGCCTCAGTTTCCTCATCTTTAAAATGGGGATATTTTACCTATTCCCACAAGTTTATCACAATGGAAATTACTTTGCAAGCTTTCAAATGCTATAGGAATGTGTCTTATTATGTCTTCTATGGAATGCAAATTTGGCTACTTATCCTGGGTATCTCTTAGGGCTAGGAGAGTTGTAGGGACATCCCCAAACCAGGCTTATGTTGAAAGGGAAGCCTCCTCAAGCTATAATCATAAAGAAGCCTGGCACTTGTGATTACATGCCTGTAACCCGCCAAGAATTTCCCTCTAGGATAAAACAGCCAAAGAGAGGAACCTTTACCTTCAGTGCCAGTTCTGAACTATCTCGGATAGAATCATGATACCCAATCCCTTTAAGGAAGAAGTACAGGAAATTCAGCTTCCAAAATGAAAGAAACTAGACCTTTTGCCCACAGATCTCGGCTACTGTCGCTTGCTCCAGTCAGGTCCTGCAAATCTCTGGGACAGACCTGCCAAAGTCAAGGGTGTAGTCCTTGAAATTGCTGCTGTTGATGTCTTGGAGCCTTGAATCCAGTGGAGGTGTAGACTGAGCCTTTTGGAAGAAGCTAAGGGAGGCAGCTAATGTATGATCCTACAGCACCATCTAGCACAACGAGGTGGGATTTCCATCTGTAGTGTTGGATTTCCTATTGTAACAGAGAAAGGGGTTTCTAGTTCATTCACAAAGTTCTGAGAACGGGAATCTGGCTCAAAACCTTTGTTGTTCGTGACTGGAAATAGCTATTCCAGTGGAGGGCGTTTCAGATCCACTTCTAATGGAAGAATTTGGCCTGAGGGTCAGCTCTAACAGAAGCTTTGGGAGTGAGAGGTTCCCTCTCTAAACTTGTAGTTTTGCCTTTGGTCTTTCTAGTAACATTTGTGACTTACTCTTTTTGCGGACTCAAGTGGGAAGAGCTAACCGGGGATTTAGATATTGAAATATTCAAAAGGGTGAATGACATCCTCTCCTTATTCTCCATCACTCCATCTTCCCGACTCCTTCCTGCTTCATCCCTCTCTTCCACTTTCTTTCTCTCTTGTTCATTTACTCTTTGTTGTGCTTACCTCCCTGAGATGCCACTGGAAAGCTTCCAGTTAATTTTTTTTAAGGGATCAGAAGCTCCCCAATGGCTAAACTCAAGATACTAAGCTAAAGGATTAGAGGCTGCCAGGCTGCCCAGAAGCTAGAGTAAGGAAAAGCTGAGTTTGAATTCTATTTCAGATAATTTAAGATTTTTTATTTCCTGGGAAAGTCTCAGTCTCATTGTCCTTATCTTTAAAACAGGGGAGATAGTAATAATACCAGCCTCATAAGAGTCATCAGGAGCAAATGAAATCACTCAATACAAAGCAATTTGTAAACTTTTAGGTATTTACAAAATCCACAAGGTCAGAGCAGGTCATTATGATTCCCATTAGAGTCATTTTTATGCCTGAGCAAGTAGCACAAAATAGCTTACAGTAAATGTCACTAAATGTACCCCAGTTACTTTGATGGAAACTTCAGTGGGGGGGGAGGATGTAGGATGAGAAAGATATGAAGCTGATATGTGGTCACTGGCCACTATACCTTGAAGGAGGCAACCAGGGGAAGAGGTACAATCTACCTGGTGGTTTCATTTTAAATAATTATTTTTGGTAACCATATGCTGAACACAGTAGTTTCTTTTTACCCCCTTTTATAATTAAAGCTTTTTATTTTCAAAATATATACCTCGATAATTTTTCATATCCATTTTTACAAAACCTTCTCTTCCTCCTTTGTAACCACACTGCTCAAAGATCCTGAAGAATAAATGCAGGAGAGGAAATGATATAGCAGACCCCAGTAACCTTTGTCCCAGAAACCCCCCCCCCAAGGGAAGAAAGCTGGTAAAATAGTATTGACACATGTCAGAGATGAATTTAGCCTATAAAAAGAAAGAAAGCTGGAAAGCCATTTTCAGTTCTTCTCCCCTCCCCTCCCAACACAACCACCATAGATTAATCTGATATAGATCTCCCATCTCGTCACTCCAACCACTCTCCCTGACTTGATCAGCTCTAAAATATAATAAATAAAATATATAAAAATAAATATAAAAAATATAAAAAATAAAATATGATAAAACAAATAGAATTTAGAAACCTAAACTTTGTGCATAGGCTCTCTTTTTCCTTTCCATTGTAGACACCAAATTGATTTGCCATAAAAATCACTAATTTATGGCTTCTTAAACTTTTCCATTCACTATCCTTTTTCATCTGAGAAATTTTTATGCAACCTTGGGTGTACAGGTTATTTTATATAAATTTATTTTAAACTTATTTTACATAAATAAGTATCCAAATCAAACATTTACTGATAAGAAATCATAATTTCACAACTTCACATTTGGTTTATATGATCCTAAAATTAGATTTAGAGAAGTATTTGCTCCTGAATGTAGGAAGCAAAATGAGTGAGAAAACATAAATTCTCTTTCATTTTACAGAGAATCTTAGAGACCTAAGACATCGCACTACACAGAGAAAAGGGAGAAAAAGAGAGTGCTTGATAGGACCCAAACCAGGTTAGAAAAAAATAGCACCTATTAGTCTCTATCTCTGGGGTCTACTCTTAAAAAAAAATTTAAATGGGAAAGAAACAAGTACTTATTAAACTTACTATGTGTCAGGTGCTGTACTAAGAAGACCTTTTAAAAATATTTTCTGAGTTGATTCTCACAATAGATCAGAGTCAGAGGGCTTATAATATAATTATAATATTCTCATTTTACAGCTGAGGAAATTGAAGTAGTCAAAAGTTAAATGGCTTGCCAAAGACTATGCAGCTAATAAGTGTCTGTGATTTCTTCTATCTTCTATGCCATCTCTGTATATATTTTGTCTTTTTGTTTTCCTCCTATCCCAAATTCCAAATTACCTCTGCTAATCTACCACTAATTTATCTGCTAAATTGCCTAGATTTATCACCATGAAGAAACATTTCAAGCATTATCATGGACCTCTCCAGCATCCTTCTCACATTCTACTTTTCACCCTCCTAAGGGTGAAACCCTTCCTATTAGAAATAACGAGGTTCAGTGGACAGAGTTCTGGACCTAGCATCAAGAAAAATCTTAGTTTCCTTAGTTTCCTCATTTGTAAAATGGGGGTCACAATAACACCTACCTCTCATGGTTGGTGTTAGGATCAAATTTTACATTTGCATAGTGCCTGATACATGGTTGGTGTTTAATAACTGCATTTCCTGTCTTCCAAGTTGGAACTTTTGAGCCTGTGGCAATAACTATATCCCTGGAATTCTAATAATAGCCTTGCTAAGTGTAGAGAGCATTAGAAGACTCCATTCCAATCCTGTTTCTGACACTCGTAACTTGTGTGACATTGGGTAAATCATTTCATTTCCCTGATCCTCAGTTTCTCCATATGTAAAGTGATCGATTGGTCTTGACAGACTTGGATGTTCCTTCTAACTTTTCGTCAATAATCTCTGGATTTCTAACCACCAGGTGATAGATTCTTTCAGCCCAGAAATTCACAAAGTACAACTGTTCAGGTTTGGAAGAGGTTGTGATTTGCCTGGGAAGATAGGGCAAAGCACAAGTACTTGAATATTGAAGAAAGTGTTAAATTATTGTTGACCACAATTAAAGCACTTTGTGTGTATTGCTCTGTGAACACATACCTCAGCAGTCATTGTCTCTATGGGCCCTCACCTCAACTTTTGATGCTCTACCTGTATTTTTGTGTGTGTTTCATTTTTGTGATTTAATTTACCTAGGAACTCTCAGGTAGGAAATCAATGCAGACCTGTCCCAGAGTCACCTGGCCTAAAGGTGTGAGAAGGTGGGACTGTCATTCAGATGTTTCTATTCTACAGCCACATCTCTATCTCATTACCACAGTGTCAATTTGGTAATTACTTATTTCCAAAATATTAATAAATCATTTATATTCCAATTCCATTATTTTAAAAGATCCCTGTTTTATCTTCTGCTATGGGTAAAATTTTCTGCTCCAAACATTTTTTTTCCCTAAATCAAACTTTGGAAGACAAGGTACATGAATCAACATTTCAGGACAATTAAATTGGGGAGAAGAGGGATAGAAATCCAGAGACATAAAAAGACCACTCTGCCTTGGGGGATGGAGTCAAGTTTGTCCAGGATGTGGTATCATCTAATGCTTCTGAGTTTAACAAATTATTCTCTCTAATCCTATGCCAAACTCTTTGTTTCTACCCTGCTGAATGAGTTTAGATACTATCAGGACCCTCTGAATTTCAGTACCCTGAAGCAAAGCCCTGGGCACTCTGCCTAGCTATGACTTTGTTCATCAGTCTTTGCTAAGGTTGTTTGCAGGTGCATATCACGGGGAAATATCAAAGTGGGGGGGAATGAGTTGTTTCCTTTAAGTATTAAATAGTGGTTATAAGGCACCAGCCAAAAGCCACTCTTTCTCAACAAGGCATTTCCTTTAATAAAAGATGAAGGACATTTTGACTTATAAGTTTCATGTCCAATGAGTTTATAAAAATTCACTAGTGGCAGAGGATTTCAAGTTCAATCTGTGGTAAGTCTAGAGTAAGCAGGTGGTCTTTCTACAGTAACTGTCTTCAAGAGTCTTAAGAAATGACTCAGAATTATCCATTGTATATTGTTGGAGAAATATAACAACCACCACATTCTGCCAGACCAAATATGAACTCTTGTCCAAACCTCAGATTTTCTAACTGCAACTTCATGCCAAACCCTGGTTTTTTTGCTTCTGTAGGACAGCTGCTAAAGCTAATAATAAAAGGGATCTTTAAAAAATCTATATTGGGGCAACAGGAGGAAAAAAAAGCGATAGAACCCCAGCTTGGAAGGATTGGAATCATGGTAATGATCGATGGAAAGAAGTTCTTCAAATCCTATTTTGCTCCTATTTTCTCTACCAAGGAGGATGAAATAAGGATTAGGAAGAATAAAATAGAAAAACATTTAAGAGGCCATTTAAATGCCAAGACAAGTGAGAAGATAGCAAGAAAGCAATTGGTTGCTCTTAGGGAATTCAAAATGTCTCTCCCAGACTTATTACATCCCACTTTTGTGGGATAACCTTTTAAAAGTATAACCTTTTAAAAATCACAGAGGGTGAGAGAGAGCTATCATAAAACAGAGACACATTCACTCTACTCTGCCAAGGTATTTCTCCTGTCTACAAAAGAATAAAATATTTTTTTCCTTCCAGCTTCTGCCATAAACATTGAACAATTTGTTAGCACAGCCTCTGACTCATCCTTTCTCCTCAATGCGCTCTTGAAATAAATTCAATTACATCTAGCCATACAATTCATACTTCTTTATTTTCTTTCTCTTATTTAGTTGCTTTCTCTTTAAGGACTAGGATCTTGTCAATCCTTTATTACTTACTCCCAAGCAATGAAAAACTGTTACATATGTTGGAATAACTAAATACATTGATGGTGGATTACTGATTTTGTCTTTGGGCAAATAAATACCTGTGAAGAACTTATTCTGAATTGCATCAGTGGTCTTCATGTTATTGCCAAGCGTAACATGGATATAACTGAATTTTGTGCTATTAATTAGTAGAAACAGGTCCCCAACTTTTGGACCTTATAATTTGATCCATTATTGCCAAGTCAATTCCCTATCAGAAGCCCAAGCTGCAAAAGTACTAAGAGACTAATTTTTAGGGAATAATTAGTAAATTTCTTTTCTTGTAGAGTGGGTGTCATTATGAACTTACTGGAAACTCTTTGGAACATGATGAGTAAGCCAGTTAGAGAGAATCTTTTTCTGTAGAAGACATGAGATAAACATTACATCAGTGGATGAAGACTTTTGAAAATTATGCAAAGAATTGAAGCTTCTAGTTAATTGAGAGTAGAGACAAGCATGGGAAAGAGTGGTTCAGTTAAATAGGAATAAATTCAAGAAAGAAGATCATAGAGTCATTGTTTTAGAACTGTAGTCTCTAAGTAAGATTTCTGACACCCTGAAAGATGATAGCATGACCACAGGGGAAACTGTGACAGGATCTACTAGTTAGGAGAGTAGAAAGATGGATCATATTCCATTCCTCTTCCCACTAAAACCACTCCAGGAATTGTGTCTAGCATAGCCATCTATTACTGTCCAATATTATGTCCATGCACATCTTACTCAAAGCTCTCAAATTCTCCACTCCCCGCCCAACTTCTGCTCAAGGAGTCAGCCCTTCAGGACAGTTATAACCCAACCTTGACTCTTAGAGTGTAAGCTCTGCACTCTGGGACAATGACCATTGTATAAGACCTCTACTCATTGTTTTAAAAAATTATTTTTCCAATTTAATTTAAAAAAAATTTTTGAATTCTGAATTCTCTCCCCCTTTCATCTTCCCCAAATTTTTTCTTTTTCTATCTTTCTTCTTCTTCTTCTTCTTCTTCTTCTTCTTCTTCTTCTTCTTCTTCTTCTTCTTCTTCTTCTTCTTCTTCTTCTTCTTCTTCTTCTTCTTCTTCTTCTTCTTCTTCTTCTTCTTCTTCTTCTCCTGCTCCTCCTGCTCCTCCTCCTCCTTTTTCTCCTCTTCCTTCTTCTTTTCTTTCTTCACAGAGTAAGATGCTCAGGATGAGCAGATATGGATGGGTTTCAATTTACATTGTAGATTTCACTCTATTATCTTTCCTTTAACCCCAACCCTTTCTTCAACTTACCTTGTATCATTTTCCTAGTGGTCCAAGTTCAAAACCTCTCTGAGTCATCCTTGATATCACTTACACTCACCTCACATGGCTGCAGTTGCCAAACGTTATCATTTCTATATCTGTAACTTCTCCCAAATCTATCTCCTTTCCACTTACCCAGATTCTCATCATCTCTCCCTCGGATTATTGCAATTGTTTATTATTTAGCCTCCCCACCTCAAGCTTTTTCAATTGTTCTTCCACATACTTGAACCTAAAGTTCAGGTGTGACCATGACACTCCCCTATCCAAAAAACTTTTATGGTTCCCTGTCACTTCTGGGATCACTTAAACTTATCTGGCATTAAAGCCCTTCACATCCTGGCCCCAGGCTAACTTTCTAGACCTATTATATATTACTTCCTGCATTCTACAATCTGTCCACACTGGCTTTCCTGCTCCTTCTCACACTCCTATAACAAACTAAACCAAAACAAAACAAAATCCAACTAAAATGCACAAACAAAAATAGGAAACTTAAGGCATTATACCATCCATTAGGCAGAAGAATGTCAAGGAAGACAAATGGATTTACAAGGAAAACTTCCTGCTAACTTGAAGTTAGAGACAATTCCCCTTTGTTATTGTTTTTACTTTGTATGTAGTGAATATCTGTACTCAGAGAAATGTGACTCCTGATGAAGTACCTTCATGAGACAACTAGCTGATCCAGTTGTTGTTGAGCCACTTTAGTGCTTTAGACATTGCACCTGTGGTGAATATGGTATCTGGCCTGAAATCAGGAAGACTCAATTTCTTGAGTTCAAATCTGGTCTCAGACACTTACTAGCAGTGTGATGCTGGGCAAGTCATTTAACGTCAATGCCTCATCTGTAAAATGAGCTGGAGAAGGAAATGGTAACCATTTCTGTGTCTTTGCCAAAAAACAAACACACACACACACACACACACACACACACACAAATGGGGTCACAGAGAGTTGGATATGACCGAAAACAATCACAAAGGTGATATAGTGGATAAAATATTGGACCTGATCCGAATTCAAATTCAGTGTCAGACATTTATTAACTGTGGGAATCTAGGCAAGTCACACAAGCTGTGTCTCAATTTCTTGTCTGAAAAGTAGGGATAATTATAGTACCTACCTAATAGCACTAATTCCTAGGGCTGTTGCAACAACAACAATAAAAAAAATGAGGTGATATTTGTATAGGGCTATATAAATGTTCATTATTATTATGTTCATTGACCATTATAACCTATCATTTAATTGTTATGTATCTTCCAATAAAAAGTATATTTTTTTTAAAAATTGTTTATTTCTTTAATCTTCTCTAATTTATATTTATCTTATCTTAGGCAATTTAAAATTGATAGTTTTGATTAAATGAAATTAAAAAGGTTTCACACAAATAAAACAAATGTAGTTAAGATCAGAAAGAAAACAGAAAAATGAGAAAAAATATTATATTAGATAAAGGTCTCAAATTTAAAACATGTAAAGAAATATGTCAAAACTATAAGAATATGAATCATTACCCAATAGACAAATTGTAAAAGGACGTAAACAGTTTTCTAATGAAGAAATCAAAACAAGATGAAATAATATGAAAAAAATACTCTGTCATTATATTGATTAGAGAAATTCACATTAAAAGAACTGTGAGATATCATTTTACAACTACCAAGTTGGCTAAAATGCTAGAAGGGGAAAGTGACATGTTGGAAGGGATTTGGAAAAATTGGGACATTAATTCATTGTTGGTGGAATTGTGAAATGATCCAACCATTTTGAAGAACAATCTGAAATTAAGCCTAAAGACTTATTAAATTACTGGTGTCAGAACCAAGATGGGGAAGAAAAGACTTCAACTCACCTGAGTTCTCCCCAAAACTTCTCTAAACACCTTTAGATAATTCCAAAAAATATTCCTAGAATAGCATAACTCATAAAACATGGGGTAAAATAATTTTCTTGCAGAAGACAACTTCTAAGGTTAGCAGAAAAAGTCTGTTGCGCCTGAGTGAGAGTGGCTGGGCCAGCCAAGACCATGTCAGCTCAGAGCATCCTCCAGCAAACCATGAACAGGCCTTGGAAGTTCCTGAGTCAGCAGCAGCAAATGGATGCTCCCAGAGTTCTGAGTCCACATAGAGGTTAAGAGGATTGAGCAAGTAGTCAGAAGAAACTTATGGGGTCTCTGCTAGCACTGGGGGCTTTGCCCATGCTTAGATTCATGATCCAATCTTGGATGACCATCCTAGGGTGGAGAAGGACCACTGGCACACCAGAGCTTGCAGCTGCACTGGAGGGGGGACTCTCATCACAGTTTTAAGGAAGAAAAGAGAGCTTGTGACCACTCACAGACTAGAGATAGGTCAGGAGAATAGTTAACGTACTTTTTCCTTGATCATATTACTTTGGAAGGACTAAAACTTTACAGGTCCCTAGAAATAGGAACTATCTGAAAATAGATGCACAAAACCACTGAAGCTTAGGGCAATGCACCCAAATCTTGGAACGAGAGCCCTACTTTAACAAAGTTAAAAATAAAGAAATAGGCTTGGTAAATGAACAAATAACTGGAAAAATTCTGAACATGGGAATTTAGTATGGTGACAAGGAAGATTAAAGCACACACTTAGGAAATAACAAAGTCATATCTTCAAAAAATCTTCAAAAAATATGGATTGATCTCAGGCTATGGAAGGGTTCAAAAAGGATTTTGAAAACAAGGATGAGAAGTAGAGGAAATTTGGGAAAAGAAATGAGTGATGCTAGAAAATCATGAAAAATAAGTCAACAGTTTGGTAAAAAAGATACAAAAAAAATCAATGAAAATATTATCTTAAAAAACAGACTAGGACAAAAGTTAAGGAAGTACAAAAAGCCAGTGAGGAGAAGAAGGCTTTGAAAACCAAACAGGATTGATCAAATGGAAAAAAGAGGAAAAATTCACTGAAGAAAAAAGCTCCTTTTAAAGTAGAATTGGCTAAATGAAACAGGAAATCCAAAAGCTCACTGAAGAAAATAATTCCTTAAAATTAAAAATGAATAAATGGAAGCTAATGACTTTATAAAAAATTAAGAAACAATAAAAAAACCCAAAAGAATGAAAAAATAGAAGATAATGTGAACTATCTCATTAGAAAAACAACTGACCTAGAAAATAGATTCAGGGGCAATAATCTCAAAATTATTGGACTACCTGAAAGCTATAGTCAAAAAAAAAAAAGTCTAGACATCATCTTTTAAGACATTTTCAGGGAAAACTACCCTGATAATCTAAAACCAAAGGGTAAAAAAGAAATTGAAAGAATACACTAATCACCTCCTAAAAGAGATTCCAAAATGAAAACTCCTTAAAATATTATAGTCAAATTCCAGAACTCCCAGGTCAAGGAGAAAGTATTGCTAGCAGCTACAGAAAAGCAATTCAAATATCCTGGAGCTACAGTCAAGATAACACCAGACTTAGCAACTTCTACATTAAAAAATTAGAGGGCACAGAATATGATATTCTGTAGAGCAAAGAGGGCTAGGATTTCAATCAAGAATTACCTACCCAACAAAACTGAGTATTATCCTTCAGGGGAAAAAATTGATATTCAATAAAATAGAAGACTTTCAAGCATTTCAAGATCTTTTTTTGATGAAAAAAACCCATAACTGAATAGAAAATTTGACTTTCAAATACAAGACTCAAGAGAAGCATAAAATGGTAAATAGGAAAGGGAAATCATAAGAGGCTTAATAAAGTTGAACTCCTTAAATTCCAACATGGGAAGGTGGTACTTGAAACTCATAAGAACTTTCTCATTATTGGGGTCAGTTAGGAAGAATATATAGAGACAGAGGGCACAGGTAAGTTGAATATGAAGGGATGATATGTGTGTATCTATCTATCTATCTATCTATAGATATCTATAGATAGATAGATAGATAGATAGATAGATAGATAGATAGATAGATAGATAGATATAATTAAGAGGTGAAAGAGGAATGCAGTCAGAGAAAGGAAAAGGGGGGAGGTTGAATGGGGGTAAATTATCTGACATAAAAGAGGCAAGAAAAATCTTTCACAATAGAGGGGAAGATAAGGGAAATGGAAAAGAAGGAGTAAACCTTACTCTCATCAGAATTGGCTCAAAGAGGGAATAACAAACATACTCAATTGGGTATAGAAATCTGTCTTCCCTTACAGAAAAGTAGGAAGAGAAAGGAATAAAAAGGATAGGTAATAAAAAGGGGTGATAAAAAGGAAGGAGATGGGTGGTCAGAATCAAAACATTTTTTTGAGGAGAGACAAGATGAAACAAAAGGGAGAATAGAACAAATGAGAATATGGAATAAGATGGAGGGAAATACAGTTAGCAATAGTAACTGAAAAAAAATTTAAGTAAGTTTCTGTGCAAAAAACTTTATTTCTCAATTTGAGAAAACTGAGCCAAATTATAAAATAAGAGCCATTCCCGATTAATAAATCAGCAAAAAAATTATAAACACTTTTCAAATAAAATAATCAAACCTATCTATAGCCATGAAGAAATGCTCTATATCACAATTGAATGAAGTAATGCAAATTAAAACAATTCAGATATACTACCTCATATCCATTAGACTGGCTAATAGGAATGAAAAAAGAAATAACAAATGTTGGAGAGGATGTGGAAAAATGGTGCATTAATACATCATTGATGGAGTTGTGAAATAGATTCAAGCATTCCGTAAAGCAATTTGGAACTATGTCCAAATGGTTATAAAGCAATTCATTCGCTTTAACTTAGAGTACCACTATTAGGTCTGTATCCAAAAAGAGATTAAAAACAAAAAGGAAAAAAAAAACCTTCTATGTACACAAATATTTATAGCAGCTTATTTTCTGGTGAAAAGATTTGGAAATTGAGGGTATGTCCATCAATTGGGGAATAGCTGAACAAATTGTAACATGTTATTGTAACTCAATACTATTGTGCTGTAAGAAAAGATGAAGAGGATGCTCTCAGAAAAATCATGAAAGACATATGAAATGATGCAAAATGAAACGTAGTTTGTACAAAGTAACTGCAATACTATAAGATTATCAGCTGTGAATGACAACTACTCTCAGCAATAAAATAATTCAAGACAACTCTGAAGGAACTTATAATGAAAAATCCTACTCATCCCCAAAGAAAGAATTAATGGTGTCTGCATATAGAATGAAGCATGATATTTTTAAGCTTTCTTTATTTTTCTTGAGTTTTTTGGAGATGTCTGTGTTTTCTTTCACAACATGACTAATATGGAAATATGCTTTGCATGACTACACATGCATAATCTATATCAAATTGCTTGCCTTCTCAATGAGAGGAATAGAAAGGATTGAAGAGAGAGAATTTGAAACTCAAAGTTTTAAAAATGAATGTTAATTGTTTTTACAGAATTAATTAAACTATCTATGCCCATTAATCCAGCAATATCACTGCTAAGTGATAATTATTTTTTAAAAAGGAAAAGAACCTAAATGTTTATAGCAGCTCTTTTTTGGGGGTATCAAATAATTGAAAATTGCAGAGATGCCCATTAATTGGGCAATGACTGAATAACTTGTGGTATATGATTGTGATGGAATACTACATTGCTATAAGAAATGATAAGCTCAATGATTTTAGAAAAAAAATGAAAGGACTTGCATAAAATAACAGAGTGAATAAGTAGAACCAAGAGAACATTGTATATAGTAAAAGCAATATTTTTTAAGACTGACTTTGAGCAATTTAGTTATTTTGATTATAAATACCTAAATTAATATAAAGAACATATAAAGAGTGGACACATACAGAAAGATGCTATCTGCTTTCATAGAAAGAATTGATAAATAGAAGGATGAAAAGAGGAGAAAAAGAAATTTACATGATTACTTTGTTGTATATTTGTAATGAATAACAAGTTGTACACAGTAGATTTGCAATTTAACATGCAATCATCTTTTTTATTTTACTATGTTATGAAAATGCTTTTTTATTCCATAAATTAAAAATAAAATTAATATAAAATAATGTTAAAGGTTATATATTTAGCATGTTTCTCACTTTAGAAATGTTGATAAACCACAATTTTTTTCTAGGTCAGAGAAGCAGTTTCCCTGTCTTTCTCCTAATCTGTGGTTTCATTTTATCACTATAAATGTTAAATAACAATGAGACTCTGTTCCTTCAATAATTAAGCCAAAGCCTTTAAAATGAGCCAGGAAAGAAAAGGTTACAACCATTCAAAGCTTGCCTTGAATTACCTTCCAATTTCACTCCCTACTTGGAGTGTGATACTGAGGAATCATCAAGTCTTTTTGTTTCTTGTTCAGGAATATATGAGGGGCCACAGATGATTTTGCTTTCCCTCTTGGTGGCTCTGAGAGGTCTGAGAGTTTGAATTGGGTAATGGAAGTGAGGAAGATGTTGTGTATAAGTGTGGGGGGGGAGGATTTAAAGGGAAGCTTCTTGGAACACTCTGACTCTTGATAGAAACTCATCTTCTTTCATACTCTGATTTCACATATCTAAAGATGAGATTTGGGGCTCACCTCTTTGTGCCAGAGATTCTGCTTCAAATATGGTAGCTCTTGACAATTGAGCTTGGTTCCTTCAAGTGGTACCTAAATTCAGAGATTTCGAGATTTTATTTGTTGATGCTTTGGCTCCCCTCACCATCCAATATTCCCTAGTCACTGCTTCCCTGCAGATCTTGGAATCTACATGGAATTCTATGACTTTGTTGATTTTTAATACTCTTTTAGAAGGAAGTGTAGGCAAGTGGCTCTCTAGGGAGGCAAACTGAGAGAAAGTGGTCTCTACTAAGAGAAAAGGCAAAGTGAAGAGCAGTCTAGAATGAAGCAAGCTGAGAAGTTTGGTCTCAGGTAGTCAAAGAAACAGGTAGAGAAAGCATATTGCCACAATGAAGTCCTTCCCCAGCTCTGAGCCTCACTTTTTCAACAACTCTTTCTAGACTGGAGCTGAATGATTTCAGGATTAAAATCATAGAATTTTAGATGGAGCTGGTAGGATCTTAGAGATCATCTAGTCCTTCTGTTCTTAACCTTAAACTATAATGGCTGTGCTCTCCTCAGTGTTGTTCTTTGTCCTTCATTCTCAAAAAGGACTGATGACATCCTCAGAGTGATATTTTACTTTGCAAGTGAATTGCATTTAAGTGAGGCAGAAGTGTATAAAGTTATTACTTTCTCTCTCTCTCTCTCTCTCTCTCTCTCTCTCTCTCTCTCTCTCTCTCTCTCTCTCCTCCAGAGTCATTGAAACTATTTTTACACTTCCAAAATTGAAAAAACCTTCAGGTAGCAAGTGGCAGGTCAACTCAAAACTCAGGTAATTGTATGGGCTAAAGTTAATAAGGTTGGCTAAACTTAAGTTAATAAGACTAAAGTTAATAAGTTGATCCCTAGGAGTGATGATGTGACTGCCTCAGCAGGATTTAATTTTTTTTTTTCTTGACATGGTGCTAACAGTGAGGTCTGATCAGGGCCCAGTTTTCCTTTGACTTCCCTGTCCCAGAAACTGTGGCAGGAGCTAAGGAGTGCTGTGAGGCTCAAGTGAGATCATGAATGTAAAGTACTTTGCAAACCTTAAAGGATTATCCAAATGTCAGTTATCATCCTTAATATCCATCAGTTATTCTGTTTGATTTAGACTCTATGGAACATCATGTCTCCCCCAAGATAAGCTGATCCCTTGAAATCTCATCACCATGCATATTGGCTTAGCTTTTGATATTCAACACCCACCTCAGCACCCTCAGTTACCTCTCTCTTCTGATTGCAGGGCTGGAGGGTAAAGGAATAATCTCCTCTCAAAACCTTCCTTTATAAAAGGCTCTAATTATTATCTATAAAATTATAAAGATAACTATTTTTCAGAACTAGCTCTGCTTGGTTTTGATTGTGGGAAATCTCAAGTCCCTAAATTAAATACCCCTTAGTGGATCTCTTTTATCTGCTTCCTTTAATTTTTTTTTAAATTTCGATTTTTAGGTTTTTTTTAATTTATGAAACAAAATAAGCATTTCCATGACACAGTGTAATAAAAATGATGAGCACACATGATACTGAAAATCTATTATATACAACTTGCTATCCCTTTTAAATATATAATAAAGTTTTCATGCAAATTACTCCCCCCCTTTTTTCTTCCCTCCCCAAAAAATATTGTTTTGTGTATTGTCTTCTCCCATTAGATTGTAATCTTCTTGAGGACAGGGACTATTTTTCTTTATCTGATTTATACCCTTAATGCTTAGCACTATGTCTGACATGTAGCTAGCACTTAATAAATATTTATTGGGTTATTATTATTATTATTATTATTATTATTATTAATCTACAGTCCCCAGGTCTTCCATCTGGTAACGACTTCATTTCTTGAACTCTCTATGGCATTTCTACTGAGCTCAAGCAGTGTTTATAAAGCAATAGAGGGGTGTACTGGTCAATGTCTTACAACTGGGATCTTTCCCTCCACCCCAAAACAAAAAACAAAACTGTGACAGACTTTTAAATTTAATCTGCACCATTAACACATTCTTAAGTCTAGACAACTAGACAAACTGAGCCCTGATTTATAGTGATTACTGAATTGTAAGGTGTAAATGTTCACATTAAAAATTTAACAGTCATCTCTCACACACACTGGTTAAAGCTGGCTCCAGCACAACCTTTGGGGAGAATCTGCCCTGACTCTGCAGGGATGTTTCAGAAAACCTCAGAGACCCCAGTTCAATTTATACTGAATAAAAGCCCTCTGTACAACATCCATCCTTGAGTGCTCATACAGCCTTTGCTTAAAGACTTCTAGCAGGAAATTCAGTATTTCTCAAGAAAACTAAGTAGACTTTGGAATAGTTCTAATCAGTAGTGTGCTATAGCTATCTCATACCAGTGTAATTGGTGAAATTTTTAGTGTGAACACTTAAAACCTCAGAAATCAGCAGATGCTACAAAATAGGTTGGTTGTCTATACTAAAAAAGGTGATGGGAGAAAATACTAATAATGAAGATTAAACCTACATGTGTATAATGGATGCATTTTTTTTAGTACATACTGTTAACAGTTACTAGCACATTCCTGGCTCTGATTGTTAGCAAAATTTATCTATTACCAAGCCTAAATCTACCTTCATGCAATTTCTACCCATTTCCCCTACTGCAAGATAAAATGTTCAGCCTTGTATGAAGTCCTCCAACTTTGGTGTTTTGGTGTTAGGAAAAGGGGAATATATCCCAGTTTCTAGGTCTCCCTGTTGTTTTTGCTGATAGCACCCTTGCTACATCACATTTACTGCTTTCTCTTGTTGTGACAGTAAAGACAGATTCCTGATGTAATTTATATAAGATATGATATAATGATGGGGAAACTTGCCCAATGCAACACAGATAATTCACTAATATTCTGAATTAATGGATAAGATTTCCTCAGGGAGGGAATAGGAGGAATGAAATAAACAACAAAGGAAAAGAATCATAGAATGTGAGAACTATAAGAAACTTTAGAGGTCATCCAGTCCAACTCCCTCATTTCATTGTTTAATTAAAAAATTAATTTATGGAATAAAAAAGGAATTTCCATAACATTGTATAAAAAAGGATGAATATACATGAAGCTGCACATCTATAATGTACAACTTGCTGTTTCTTTTTAATATATAATAAAGTTATCAGATAAATTTATTTTTTCCCATCTACTCATCCCAGGCCTGGAGATGGCTAACATTAGACACAAATAAGAAAATATGTATACACACACATGCACATATATAAAATATTGTATACATACTTCTATGTATCAGTTCTTTTCAAGGATACAGATAGTAATTTTTTTCATTCATCTTTTATAATTAATTTAATTTTATAGTTATAATACTCAAAATGACTTATTTACTCCAAGTCATTTCAAAAACAATGTTGCTGTTACTATATACAATGTTTTCTTGGTTCTGTTTGTTTTCCTCTTCATTATTTTGTTGCGGTCTACCCATGTTTTTCTAAAATCATTAAGCTGATAATTTCCTATAGCATAGTAGTATCACAATCATATACCATGATTTGTTCAGTCATTTCTTAATTGATGGGCATCCCTGAAATTTCAAATTCCTTGCCATCTCAAAGACAGTTGTGATAAATATTTTTTAGAAAATATAGGTTCTTTTCCTTTTCTTCTAATCAACTTTGGAAATAGAACTAGTAGTAGTGTTGTTGGGTAAAAAGGTAGTTTAATAACTCTTTAGGCATGATTCCAGATTGCTCTCCAAAATGGTTGGATCACAATTCTACCAACAATGAATTAGTATCTCAATTTTTCCACATCCCCTTCAACATTTGTGGCTTTCTCTTCAATCATTTTAGTCACTCTGAAAAGCATAGAATCATATCTCAGGGTCATCTTAATCTGCATTTTTCTTATCAGTAATGATTTAGAGCATTTTTTCATATGACTATAAATTGTTTTGATTTCTTCATTGGAGGACTGCCTGTTCATATTCTTTGACCATTTATCAATTGGGGAATTTTAAGGAAGAAGAAAATGGCAATTAAACAATAGCTAGGTACCAAGGATGGAGTACTGGGTTTAGAGTTCAAAGCCTCTGAGTTCAAATCCTGTAAAGCATTAGTATTGTGATCCTGAGCAAATCAATGTTTTTTGTTTTTTTTTTTTACCTCAATTAGCCTTAATTTTCACACCTATAAAATGAAGGTGTTAGATCTGATGGTCTCTCAAATCCCTTCCTGCTCTGATTCTGTTTCTGTGAAACTAGGTAAGATTATTAGCATGGAGATTAGAACCTAACTATCTTTACTCTCAGATCACTTTTCTTATCACCCCTGTACTGACTTCTATATCCAATGCCCTTTATACTATAAAGATGTTGTGACTGGAAAAAAAA
>JAJPUD010000353.1:167886-181570 GCA_023553655.1 Myrmecobius fasciatus
TATGACATGTACGATCCTTCCTAGCCTGTCCTCTTCCTATCTTTCCATTCTCCTTACATTTGCGTCCTTCTCTGCTATCTACAATGCACTGGCTTCCTCAATGTTCCTATCCTTCTCACTTGGCTGTTTCCATGTTACCTCCCCTTGGCTTTCTTCCAGGCTCAGCCCAAATAGTACTCTCTGTGGGAGGTCTTCCTCCTAATATTCCAAACTCTTTACAACATGGACTACCTTTCCAATCTTTTCCCACCTTATTCTCCCACTCTGCAATCCAGTCACCAGCCTCACTGTGGTGTTTCCCTTGAGACACTCCATGTCCAGATGCTGTATCCTCACTTTCTTATCTCTGCTTCCTGGTTTCTTCTTTCAAGATCTGGTTCAAATTCTGCTTTCTAAGGCTGGGACACTGATGCATTGTTGGTGGAGCTGTGAACGGATACAGCCATTCTGGAGAACAATTTGGAGCTATGCTCAAAAAGTTATCAAACTGTGCATACCCTTTGACCCAGCAGCATTTCTATTGGGCTTATATCCCAAAGAAATCATAAAGGAAGGAAAAGGCCCCACATGTGCAAGAATGTTTGTGGCAGCCCTTTTTGTAGTGGCTAGAAACTGGAAATTGAATAGATGCCCTTCAATTGGAGAATGGCTGAATAAATTATGGTATATGAATGTTATGGAATATTATTGTTCTGTAAGAAATGACCAGCAAGATGATTTCAGAGAGGCCTGGAGAGACTTACATGAACTGATGCTGAGTGAAATGAGCAGAACCAGGAGATCATTATACACAGCAACAACAGTACTATATGACGATCAATTCTGATGGACATGGCTCTCTTCAACAATGAAATGTTTCAAACCACCTCCAATTGTTCACTGAAGAGAGCCATATACACCCAGAGAGAGGGATGCGAAATGTGGACCACAACATAACATTCTCATACTCCTTGATTGATGTTTGCTTACATTGTGTTTCCTTTATCTGATATATCGTTCGTGTAGATAAGATTTTTCTTGCACACCAATGATAAGTTTGGAAATATGTATACATATATTCGATTTGCCAATATTTTAACATAATTAACATGTAGTGGATATCCTGCCATCTAGGGGGAGGGGTGGGGAGTTGGGGGGAAAAATTTGTAAATAAAAAAAAAAAAAAAGTAAAAAAAAAAAAAAATTCTGCTTTCTAAAGGAAGCCTTTTTTTAATCTTCCTTAATACTAGTACCTTTCATTATCTCCAATTTATCCAATTTATACTAGGAGTTTAATAAATGCTTACTGATTGATTAGTACCTTCCCTCTGATATTACTTTCCATTCTCACTGTATATCCCTTATATGTCCATAGCTATTTGTCTATTGTCTGCCCCATTATAATATGAACTTCTTCATGACAGGTACTATGTTTTATGTTTCTTTGTATTCCCAGTGCCTAGCATATAGTAAATGCTTAATAAACATTTGTTAATTGATTGAGTAGAGGTAGGACTTAAGTTCAGATACAAGTTAATTATAAGTCCTGTCTTTTTTCATTATACTCTACTGCTTCCCCAATTTATATCATAGTATAATTAATCAATTTGGCTGATTCTTCAAAAAGGAAGCAGCTAATATCTGGAAGACTAGGACACAGAAGAGGTCAGCTTTGTCAGGGAAGGGAAAGTAGAAGTCAATTGAACTCATTTTAGTTCAACAAATATTTATCAGATAAATATATCTATGCTACTATATTGTATTGTGCATTTGTATAAGCGTGTGTGTGTGTGTGTGTGTGTGTGTGTGTGTGTGTGTGTGTGTGTATTTGAAGGAGAGAGAAGGTTTGAGTCCTAAGAAGTTTAAGTATTAACTTTGAAAGACTTAAGAACTCTGATCTATGAAGTGGCCAACCGTGTCCAGAGACTTGATGATGAAATATACTTTCCAACTCTTGACAGAGCAATGATGGACTAGAGATGAAGGCAGTTTTGGATATAGCCAATGTGTGAATTTGTTTTGCTTGGTTATGCTTAATGGTCACAGGGAAGAGTGGTAGTGATGTTATTTTTTAGTTAAGAAAAGGAATGGAAGGAAGGAGGATCATAGTAGATTACAAGATAATAAATTAAAGAATAAAAATATCAACAAATCAAAATATTCAGAGCAGAAAGGAATTCAAAGGAAAACACAGAAAAAAAGGATGAGAGCAGAACATATTCATGTATTAGGACCATAGGATTTAAAGCTGAAAGGAACATAGAAACCATTAAGCCCAACACTCCCCCCCCCCTCCCCGGTCCATCACCATTTCTATAGATGTCAAAATTGAGCCTAAGAGAAATTATATGTTTTGCCCAGAGCTACATACACCTAATATGTGATTGAGACAACATTTGAACTTAGGCCTTTGTGACTCTGAATTTTGAACTTTCACTTTATATACTTGTGGAGGAAAAAAAGTTGCACTTAATGGATATTTTTGTTTTCAAATACAAACCACTCTTTTTTTTTCTTTTTGCTCTTATTTGTACATGGGGAAATGTTCAGATTTGGAAGGATTTGTCAAATTCAGAATAACAAAAAAATTCTGAATAGTTTTTCTTTTTAATTTAAGTATTGACAACAAAGTAATTGTAAAAATCTACTCATTGTGCAAAAGGGAGAGGAAATTGATATAGGGTCTACACATACAAAGTCTGAAAGAAAATAGTTCTGTTGAGGTATGAGAAATGAGGGTTGAGAGATCCCCCTTGGTCAGCCACAGGCTTTGTGAAAGAATTCCCAAACCCCAATGAATGAGGTGAGAAATTTGTGGCAAAAATGGGTTTATTACGCTGAGAAAAAAACTTTCCCAGCAGACCAATTCCAAAAGGGAAGTACTGAAGATTCGGGTTCAGAGTCGTCCTTTTATCAGCTTTCTGATATTTGAGGCTAGGGAGGTTAAGGACTAATTTCTATAGAGCGTAGTGATTGTGCCCCAGGTCAAGATCTCCAATTGAATAGATGGAGATCCCATCTAAGAGTTTCCCTATGAACAGGAGAGTGGGGCCCCTCTCAGAGGCTAGGAGGGGGTTTCAATTCGGGGTCTTTCCAACCCTTCTCCCCCATGATCAAGGGGGACACAGTTTGCATCATTTACCCCCTCAAGCAATCATCCCAAATTCATTTGGGGCAAAGGGACAAAGGTCTCATCTTCTTTAACTGCTTCAAGCTGACACGGGTCATAGAGTTGTCCCTATGTTCAATGGGGGTTCAGGCCAGGAGGGGAAGTGCCATCTGAAGGTGCAACATCTAGGGGATATGGAGTGTCCAAATCAATTGTACCATGATCTTTGGAAGTTCGTAGCTTTAGGAGGAAACAAATCTCACAAGCAGATTAAAAGTGGGATGGCATCCAAGGTGGAGATGGTGACATTTGGGAGTGGGGCCTTGGCAAATAATGCATTGGGTCTCATCTGTGGGCTGCCTTGAGGATGCTGATGGCCCACCCAACAGTCCTGAATGCCCCCATTGCCCACGGAGCTCCCTGGACTGAAAAGCTAAGGGGCCACAGAATGACATCAAGAAAAGCAGGAGAGAAAATGCTAGGAGCAAAGTTCTCATCCTTGGAATGAGAAAGAGTTAGAAGGAAAAGTGAGAGTGAGAGAAGGAAGGACACAGATCACCCTTCTTTCTCCAGAGCATTCACAGGAATATTCTGAAATATCTGAAGGAGAGGTAACAACAGTATGAGTCAAGCTGGGGATCCCTTCCAGTTTGAAGTTGGAGTAGTCAGAATGACCTTATATGGTCCTTTTCACTTTATACACAGAGGGTCAGCACCCTGAAGCTTCCAAGATTTCAAATATACCATGTCCCCTGGATTCACGGGGGCAGCAGTCTGTGTATGAGCATCTGTAGGTTTAGGAAGATGCTCATCTGTGTAATCAGAAAGTTCAAAGGGGCTCAGCTCAGTGTTCTTCAGAGGTGCAATGTGGACCTAAGAAGCCCTAATGGGAGATTCTTCACCCAATCCTCTCGAGTCTCTAAGCACAGTTTTGTAAGGACTCGATTGAGGATGTGACTCATTTTCTCCATCTTCCCAGAAGCCTGAGGACGCCAGGCAGAGTGGAGGTGGTAGGTGATTTTGAGGGCTTTGGCCACATTTTGGGTTACTCGAGAAGTGAAGGGAGCTGGACAGGTCAAAGTGAGGTATGATCTCTTGTAGAAAGCACCTTGCTACTTCCTGAGCTTTCTCAGTCCTTCAGGGAAAAGCTTCTACCTAATTAGTAAAGGTGTCAACAAAGACCAAAAGCAACTTGAAGCCTCTTGGTCCCAGACAAAGGGATCTATTTTCTTCCAGATTTCAGAGGGAATATGGGAAGATTTTGAAAGCAGCACACAAAAAAAAATCACCTGGAGATCTGAAAAGAGAAAATTGAGTCCCCACTTTCACCATTAAATCACGCCCCAACAAGTGAGGAGGTTAGGAGGGAATAATAAAAAATGAGTGTTTAAATAACAGGTCACCAAACTGGTAAGACAGAGGGAAAGTCTCAAACCAGTTCTTAAGTTTCCTTTCGATCCCCATTACATGGGGGCAAGTGAGACCAGAGTTCCAGAGCAAACAAAGAGAAGTCCCCGGATCAAAAAGAAATCCAATGGTCTTACCGGCCACTTCCAAGGATAGCCAGAATTCCACTGTCATGATGGAGCAAGAGGGAGCTTAACCGAGCCCCAAAGTCCTGCCAGAGGGCAGGGCATTGGGGGGCAGCTTGACCCTTGTAGGCAGTCTCTCCTCCAGTGTCCTTCCTGGTTGCACTCAGGGCAAGGACTAGGGAGTTTCCAAGGACAGTTTCAGCCCTGTCCATGACACCTGAAGCACAAACTCCTATGGTTCCTGGAAATGGTAATACCCAAAATTTGGGACTGTTCTCCATTTCTCACTTTAATTCTGCAGTCTTTTTCCCCTGCTGCAGTTTGGTCCCTATTATAAAGGACGTCAATAGCTGTTTCTAATAGCTGAGTCGGAGAAGTTTGAAGGCCCAAAACTGGCTTCTGCAGCTTCCTCCGTATATCTGGGGCAGATTATTTAATATTAGCATCTCCTCAGGAGAGATCAAATTGGAGGGTATGGGCCTTAGATCCCTCGATAAACTGGGTGGGTCCTCAGAGTAATGGCCAGATTTTTCCTTAGTCTGGGAAATATTTGACATTGAAAAAGGCACCTCTGCTCTGAGTGTCTCTCCCTGAGTGTCTGCTGCTTCTCTCAGGGGGCAGAGGTAGAAGGGATAGCTGAATCAGGATCCTGAGAAGGAGAAAAAGGGGACCCACTCCTTGTATCAGAGGGATTGAGGAGTGGGGACTGGGAAGTCTCAGGATCTAGTTCAGGAGGTGAGGGGGACAGAGTTAAAGAAATATTGTCAGACATAAGGTCCTGTCTTTGGTAAGGAAGAGGTTCTGAAAGGGATTCAGAGGCCTCCTGATAAGGACCACAGAGGGGTGCAGAGAAGGGATCCTGTGTCCCTAGAGGAGCAAGAAGGAGGGAGTTATTTAAAAGGTTATTATCTAATTTTTGTTTCCCTCTAGCAAATTTTAGCAACATCCTGCTTTTAGTTTTGAGATTTCTTAAGCTGAATTTGTCTGTTTTTTTAAGAGACATCCTTAGATTTGGAGAATCCTTAGAGATAGAGGCAGAGGTAGATTGTCCCATTTTGCCAAAAGCCTTAGGTTCCCCAAATTCTATAGCACTCCGTCCTCTGTAGGTGTCCCTAGAGAGGAAAAGAGAGACAGAAGTTCCCTGATTAAGAGGTACCTCTGTTTAAAGGCAGGAATTGCCAGTCCAGGCGTCCCTGGGCTGAGGAATTCTGCTGGAGTATGGAGTCCCCAACAGCCCACATCTTCCCAGGTATGTAGGTGTCCCAGATAAAGAGCAGGCAACAACAAGAGAAGGCTTATCTTGGCCAGAGTCTTGGGGATCCCCTTATAGGCCACCAAATGTTGAGGTGTGAGAAACGAGGGTTGAGAGATCCCCCTTGGCCAGCTGAAGGCTTTGAGAAAGAATTAGCAAACTCCAGTGAATGAGGTGAAAAGTTTGTGGCAAAAATGGGTTTATTATGCTGAGAAAACAGCTCTCTCAGGAAGCCAGTTCCAAAAGGAAAGTAGCAAAGATTTGGGGTTCAGAGTCGTTCTGTTATCAACCTTCTGAGGTTTGAAGCTGTGGAGGTTAAGGGCTAATTTCTGTAGAAGACAGTGATTATGACCCAAGTCAAGATCTCCAGTTGAATAGGTAGAGATCCCATCTATGAACTGGAGGGTGGGGCCCCTCCCAGAGGCCAGAAGGGATTTCAATTCAGGGCCTTTCCAACCCTTCCCCCACCATGATCAAGGGGGACACAGTTGACATCAGTTCCTACCGTCAAGTTTTTATTCTATTACTGGAAAAATTAGCTATAGTCTTGAGACACCAGCCAGGTAGCCAGGTAGGCACTGGGTAGTTAAGGATTTGGGGGTACCCAAGTAGGGAAAATATTGCAACAACATTCAGTCAAAAAGTATTTATGAAGTACTTAATATCAGACATCACTAAGTGATGAAAGCAAGAAGAGATGGGAAATTGTAAAGGCACCCTTGACCTCTTCCCATTTTACTTAGGTTCAGTTTGTGACCAAAAGTTTTGGAGAAAAGAGGAAAGAACAGCTCTTAAAAAATAAATTTCATATGGCAGGGAAAATATAAACAGAAAAGACTGATTTCCGAAACCATCCATTGCCAGTGATAAATGGTTCATCCATTTTCCACTAACAACTGTTAATCCTATTTCCAGAAAATGAGCTTGCTTTTTTTCAAGCCACCACATGTGGAGTTGCAGATGAGGTAGTTGTCGGTATTGGAAAAGGCCCCTTTGTATGTGTGTCTGTGTTTTGGCCTGGAGTGGGGAACTCAGTATTCTTTGCAAGTTGTAGCCATAACTAATGAAGTAACTGGGAAAGTCTACTCATTGTACAAGTCAAAGGGAAAGTTGGTTGGGGAGGATAGATTTTAAGGCTCAAAGGAAGACCAGTCATTGAATTGGAATCTTGAATGAATTCAGAACTGAGAACTTGAAGAAAGAAAAGCTCATTCAGAAGTTTTAAGGGTGGGGGTAGAAATCACTGTAACATACTGGAAGCTTTTGAGAGGATAAGCGGTTCCTGACTTTGAAATGATTAAAACAGTATTTAAAAGAACTGATCTTTGTGAAGCAGACTTACATAATTGATAGTGGAACTCCTGAAGTCCCAGAAAGTCATATATTCAAATCCTATTTCTTAAGGTTTAAGTCTCTTAGGGTTGTTTCAGGAAATTGTCTCAGACTGTAAAACATAAATGAATTAGCAGTCTGCTAGTAGAGGGAATTTCATACCGGGAGTTCTTCTTGCCAATGCAGTCATGTGTCGGGACCAATTGATCTTTACAAAGTACTTTACAATTTATAAAGGGCTTCCAATATATTTTATAATTTGATCCTCATGCCAATTGTTTGAGATAGGTAGAGAAAATGTTGTCTCCATTTTGCAGATGAGGAATCTGATCCTTAGATCAATGATGCCAAAGTTCATTTAGGAATTCAAGCAAGTCTCTGAATCTTTCTTTTTTCTTATCTACTGCGACTTTCATAAGAAACAAATTTGAAAATTATGTAAGAGGACTGTGTCCCCCTGATCTTTGAAACTACCTGGCTCCCATGGGAAACTCCCACTTCCCATTGATCTGGGAATCACTTTGGTCTGGGAAACAATCACTACCTTTATTGATTTGGAAATTAGTCCCTAATTGCTCCTTAGCTCCAAACCATAGAAGGCTAAATGAAAAACAACACTCGGTATCCCAAACTTCACTATCTTCCTAATCAGGAAGCAGCCCACTGAGGAAAAGAGTTTTTCAGACCAAAATGATTCCCAGATCAATTGGAAGTGGGAGTTTTTTCCATGGGAGCCAAGCAGTTTTCCCAGAGCTGGGGAGATTCAGGTGGGTGGGTATCATTTTAAGATATTTCCCCAGGCCAGGTAGCCCACCCTCCACAAAGATCAGGGGCACACAGAGTCCTATCACAGCAAAAACACCATTTAGAAATTATAGAAGTGGATAAACTGACAGTTGAACAGATCTGAGAGCCCCCCATGAACTACATTTATTTAAAATTAATATGAACAAACTATGTCAACTAAAGTGAACTGACGGTGCAACATCTTGGAAGAGAGTAATTTTTTTTAAGTTTTCTTGTCAAATTAGTCAGTCCTTAAAGTAAATGATTCAGGCTATTCATTGGAAAGTCAAACACTGAAGCTAAAGCTTAAATACTTTACATAATGAGAAGATGGGACTCATTAAAAAGTCACTAATGTTAGGAAAGATTGAAGGCAAAGGGAAAAGGGGATACCAAATTGAACAACACAAAGTTTTCTTGATAATTGCAAAAAACAATTCACAACACATACTAAGTTATCTGAGTTTTCTCTTTAATAGTTGGAGAGGAGATAAAAGTTTTGCTTGGTTTAAATTAGGAGATAAGAATTAAGACAATTTCAAGAGCTTTTTTTCAGGAGGGGGAGTATATTAGATTAAATGATCTTTATGCTTAACAGCTTAACAGCTAACAGCTGTTAAGTGACTTCCCTTGAAAGGAAGAAGACAAAATTAAGGATGTCCTTCCCTGGCATTTGCCAAAGGTCCAATATTTTAAGGTTCTTGGAGTAGATCATCGATTTAAAGGTCATTTGGTCCCATCCCCTCATTTTAAATAGGGAGAATTTGTCTTTGACTCCTAACTCAGGACTTTTTCCAGTGTATCACAGCTGATTTTTTCCTTTCATCCACTGACAGCCATTCCATTCTAGGCATAATTTGGTGAGGAAGAATACAAATTCTTTAAGTTAATGCCTGATTCACAGATATTCCAGGTAATTTGGGAGGAGAAGAGTATCTGTCTGCTTTTCTTCATGAGTAAGAAACTATAATATTCTGATTTTTAGGGAAGTAAAGTGATACTGCTAAGGAATATATGAAAGGGAAAAAATTTAATAGGAAATTATTTAACTAAGGTTATATCCATGTGACCTTTGCCAAATGGGGGTTAGATTTCTCTTTTAATGCCTACTTAGTGGCTATAAAATTAGAAAATCATAATCCTGGGCTTCTGGTTGGGAGATGGAGGCTATAGGCATTTCTTAGCTTGGTCCTGGTTGTCTGTCCTGCCCCTCCCCCCAAAAGGTAATATTCAAAATTATATAACTTTCAGTAAAATACTTGTATTGTAGAAGCCAAGGGACTTAGAACCTGGTGATGTTATCATAACAGATCTTTACAGGTTTTGTGTTAGTTTTTATTCCTTTTGAAATGAAAGCATGGATGATCTTTATTGAGTTTTCATGGTTGAAATCATGAAATTTTTGAATCTGAGAAGATTGAGGGAAGCTCTGCTGTTAAGGAACACCAGACCCAGCTATGCTGTGGAGAAGGAACTAGCACACGCCCAATGAGTGCAGAAGCAGTGAAGCAGGGAAGCTTCTAGCTGTGGACATTTATAGGAGGGCGAAATTCTTGATTTTGGGTCTTGATTACACTAACAACAAGAAATGAGCAGGCAAAGGAGAAAGAACCCAACCATAGAAAGTTACTATGGGAATAGGGAAGACTAGGGTTTATCTTCAGAAGAAGATATTTTTTAAAAGCCCTTCCTACCCCAAAAGTTACTTGTCCAAAAATAATTTATATAAAGAATTCCAAAAAGACTTTTATAATCAAATGAGAGACATTGAGGTAAAACAGAAGAAGAAGGAGGAGGAAGAGGAGGAGGAGGAGGAGAATCCAAGAAGATTGTGAAAAGAAAGTCAACCAACTAGAAATAGATTCAGAGTCCAGAGTTTTAAAGAAGAAAATTACTCTTTGAAAATTAGAATTGGCCAGGAAAGCCAATGAAGTTTTAAGAGGTCAAGAAATAATAAGACAAAATAGAATGAAAAAAATAGAAAAGAATGTGAGACATAAGAAAAATGACCAATCTAGAGAACAGATCAAGAAGGAAAAAAATAAGAATAATTGGTCTACCTAAAAGCTATGACCAAAAAAAAAGAACCTATATACAATAATACAAGGAATAATCAAAGAAAATTATCCTAATGTGATAGAACAAGAGGGGAAATAAAAATAGCAATAACTTTGTGAAGCAGATAATACAAGTGTTATTAGTTCTTTACTGATTTTACAAGTAAATTGTCAAAGATCACCACAGGAAGCACCAGAAACAGGATTTCAACCCCAGGATTGGTGCTTACTCCTGCACTCTTTCCAGAGCCTAGTAGAGCTATGTGCTATGAAGGAGGCATGGAGAATAAAATAAGGCATAAGCTACATGGCTGCCCTTCAGGAGTTCATAGTTTAATTAGTGAGAAAAATGTTTGTGCATGGGATTAATAATTCAAATGGATGATAAGGGGAAATCACAGGCCAGGGTGAAAAGAAAAGTCTGAGGGCTGGAAGAAGTATAGACTTGTACCTTGCCTGATAGGTAGGATTTGAATAGATGGGAAAAAAAGAAGCAGCATTTTGCAGGTTAGGGGAATGGTGTGCTGTAGAGTGATGGGAAGTGCCCTGATTTTAAAATCAGCAAGTCTGGGATCCAATCTCAGTTGAAATACTTACTCCCTATGTGACCTTAAACAAGTCAATTCAATTTTCCGAACCTCAGTTTCCATATTTGTAAAATCAATAAGAAACTAATAATACTTGTATCATCTGTCTCACAAGGTTGTTGTGAGGAAAAGACTTTATAAACTTTAAAGTCATATAGAAACATGATTTATCTTTCAAAGTGAATAAAAGCATGGGGTTGGGAATGATAATATATATTTTCTGGTTTCATTTCAGTGGTGGATTTATTGGGGGGAATTATAGCAATGAGACTGGCAAGGTAGCCTGGGGTTGGACTATGGAGGACTTTCTTTTGATACCAACTTTGCCCATTTAACCAAGCCAACCAGTGAGATACCCTTCAAACTTCTCTCCTTTACAAAAAAATAATTCCATTGTTTTTATATTTTCTTAACTTTTACTTTGCCTATGTTGGTTATTTGACAGGCGACAAACTTGCCTTGAAATGTTGCTCTTTCTCTAAGCACTCCCACCAAGGATTATACTCTTCAATCAATATTAATAAGGCTGCTCCTGCTTCAGGACTCCCACCACAGACTCTGCTGGGTCATCCCTTCAGCTTTATTCTATTTCCCTTCTGCTTCCCAGTTTTCATGCAGCTGGCCACAATCCAACTTTTGGTAGCAGGAAGTTGCTTTTATTCCTATCAATGTAATAACAATGTCAGATCCCATGGGAAATGAATGAAACAGAGGATGGGATGAGTAGAAAGATTAATGTTCTGGTACAGGCCTGACTTAGGCCTGATCATTCAGATTGGGTACTGAAACAAAATGAAACAGTAGTATATTTTCTAATGTTTAATGAATTTTACTTAACAATATTCCAGAAAATATATTTAGCAAGGATGTAACATTGGTTCAGGTAGAAATAGTTCTTCTTAGCGAGATGTCTAGTTAGGAGGGTATATTGATTCTCACACTAGCAAGGAGTTCAAGTCCAAGGAGTTCAGAATAGTAATAAGAAAGAAATTTTATATTTAAGTAACTGGTCTTAGTTCCCTGGATGTATGAAGTCTTGGGGATGGATTGATCCTTTTTAAGAAAAACCTAGCCTAATATATAAGGCAGGGAGATTACTGGATAATCCCCTTCCACACGTAATTACATGTGCTGTTGTTTCTATAGAACATCTTCCTATTTTGATCAAATGACTTGCCTAATTGGTTAAAGTAGTTCTGTTGGTCTTTTGAAAATCATAAAGGAGATGATTTACATTTACAGAATGGAAATTTGGAAATATGCCTAATAGTAAATGTCTCTCAGATCTAGTAAATTGAAAAAATGGAGTGATCTCTTACATTAAGAACAATTTTTAATATTTTAGAGTCAAGAAAGAGCATTAAAACAGGATAAATTTCCTGTATTATAAAGTGACAATGACAGTGAATTGTACAATAACTAGCTTAAGGAAAACACATTTCTCTTCTTAATATATAAAAAGGTTCTAAGAGCTTGGTAGGGAGGAGTCTTTTATTATATAATGACATTTGGATACATTAGTATTTGTCCTACAGCAAAAATCAATCTCCAGATTTTGAAATTCTTTGGATTTTGGCACTGAGCTCATTGATGCTACCTAAAGAATCTTGTATTTCAATTTTAAATGTCTTTATTATTAGTAACATTTATATTATATAATATTTATATTTTGCTCTCAGATTTGCAAATCACTTTATATGAAATCTTCTTTGATTGTCACAACAACCCTATAAAGTAGCTACTAATTATTCCCATTTTATAGATGAGAAAAATGAGTCATTAGCATGGTAGATGACAGGAAAGCTATGCACAGTTTACCTAAATTTTATAAATTCTTTTGGCAAAGTCTCTCATGATATTCTTGTGCAGGTAAAACTCTAATAATCCATTCCAAGTAGGGATTCTGCGCTTTTCTTACCATAGTCCCTCTAATATTGGCTTTTTCTGCCTGTCATTTTATATTATTTTAAAACAAAGCTTGTATGATTTTTTTGCCATTAATACTCTTCTACTGTGTTATTTGGCTAATATCTGTGATCCTGCAGAGAAAAAAAAATCACCTCTTCTCACTGATTTCATCTTTTCTTCAGGCAAGAGACATGACTTGGTATAATGGAAAGAGCATTAATTTTGATAATCAGGGTGTTTGGATTTAAGACATGATTCTGCTGCTAATTATCTGTGTGAATTTAGACAAATCACTTAGTCTTTCTAGACCCTAGTATCTAAATTTAGAAAATGAAAGAGTTGGGCTAAATAACTCTAATATCCTCAAAAGCTTGAACATTCCCTTAGCAGAGCTATCTGTCTAATTAAGCACTCAAGGGAAATGCAGATTGAACCTTCAAAAAAAAAGACTACTACCCCAGGTTCAAAAGTATTCTCTGAATCTATAGCTTATGAGCCCCAACCAGTGAGATTCTTTAATAGTCAGACAGTAGATACAACGAGCTCATAGCAAAGTCATTTTATTAAGATGGCAAAGTAAGAATGATAGCTACAAAAATCCCTCTTTCCCACTTTTCTCCCTTTTCTAAAACTAGAGCATTTTCTTTAATAGCTACACACAACATCCAAGGAAAGAATAGATACTAATTTGGAGTAGTGTTAAGTGAAGTAAAGAAGTAGATATGCAAGTGGCTTGGGTAACTCATACCTAGTACTATTGGACTTTGATGTCTATTGTCTTCTTGAGGTATCCTCATACTGTTTCTCCCTGCCCTTGTTACAGCATCTTTTCTGGGATTGGTCAATCATCTACACTCTATGAGTCTGATGCTTCAGGCTTCTCAGACTAGTTTTCTCTTGAATCATAATTGGCTTTTTCCCCTCCAATTCCAAAAGTCTTCCTGATCCTTGAAACAGCTCCCCACCCCCAACTCTCCGTGTCTGTGTCTCTCTCTGCACCCTTATAGATGCATATTTCCTATGGGATAATAGTTGTCCTGAATGCCATGGACAGTGTGTGTGTGTGTGTGTGTGTGTGTGTGTGTGTGTGTGTGTGAGAGAGAGAGAGAGAGAGAGAGAGAGAGAGAGAGAGAGAGAGAGAG
>JAJPUD010000353.1:189805-272760 GCA_023553655.1 Myrmecobius fasciatus
TTTTTGTTTGCCAAGATAATCAAGATTAAGTGACTTGAAAGGATCATACAGCTAGTACATGTCAAGTATTTGAACTCAGTTCTTCCTGACTCTAAGACCGGGGCTCCCTCCACAGCAAGACCTAGCTGCCCTTCTCCCCTTCCATTTATTTACTTACTTATTTGTAATTCCTGATGAATTATTTTCCAGAGCTACCAGCCCTCTTCCCCCATCTAATTCCTTTGTGTCAGTCTTCCTCTCATGCCTCATTCATAAGATAATTACTCTTTTTACCTTTTCCTATATGATTTTGCTATTTAGAATCACATCAAACTCAGCTCTATTTCAATTTTTCTTTCAAACTATTCAATGACAATCTTAGACATACCAGTTTACATTTCCATGTATAAAAAATAAAGTTTGTCTTTATTGAGTCTTTTGTAATTAGTTTTTGATGTTGATCTTACATTTCTCTTGGATCTTATATGTCAAATTTTATATTAAATTCAAGTCTTTTTGCAACAACATCATAGAAGTCTGTAACTTATTGAACGTATTTTTTGGTTGCTGTTCAGGATTATGCTTAATTTTGTTGGATATGATATGTCTAGCTTCAACCCCAGGGCTTTTGCACTTTGAAATATAGTATTCCAAGAACTGTGGTCTTTTAATACAGCCACTGCTGGGTCTTGTGTGATCCTAATTGTGACTCTGCCTCATTTGAATTTATTTTTCTTGTTGCTCATAAAATTTTCTCCTTAATCTGGGAGCTTCAGAATTTGGTTATGGTATTTCTAAAGTTTTTCCTCATAGGATCTTATAGGATAGGTTAGGTTGTGATATGGTTGTTTTTTCTATTTCTACTTTTCCCTCTTGTTCTACCAGTTCAGAACAATTTTCTTTAATCATTTCTTGTATTATTGTATCAAGATTCTTTTTTTGATCATAGCTTTCAGGTAGTCCAATTATTCTTATGTTTTTTCTTCTTCATCTGTTCTCCAGATCAGTTGCTTTTCTTATGAAATGCTTCATATCCTCTTCTAGTTTTTCGTTCTTTATATTTTGTTTATTATTTCTTGGTCCCTTATAATTTCACTGGCTTCCCCTTGCCCATTTCTAATTTTCAAGGAGTTATTTTCTTCCTTAAGATTCTGGATCTCCTTTTCCAATTGTTTGGTTTTCCTTTTATAGCCTTGTTTTTCTTGGATTGTTTTTGGTTTTTGTTGTTGTTTGAAATTTTTATTCAATCTTTCTCCTTTGGTTTTTATAGTCTTTTTTGAGTTCTTCTATGAATTCTTTTGTGGCAGGTGAACATTTGCTATTACTCTTTGGGGTAGAAGAGGTAAGTTGTTGGTTGCTTTATTTTTTTTTCCAGCATCCTCCTCTGAAGAGGAACCATGATTTTCTCTATTCCCACAGTAACTTTTTTGTGATTAGATTCTTTCTCCTTTGTCTGCTCATTAAAAAAAAAATTATAGCAACTTGTTATTGTAATCACCTCTAGTCCTAGTACAATACTCATATGGTGCCTCTGGCCACAGGTACTCCTATGGTTCTTCTCTCTGACCTAGAACCAAACCAATAACTTTTTCTTATAAGTGCTCACAGCCAGCAGCATTCCCATCTCACTGCTTCTACACTCATGTAAGTTAGTTTCTTCTCACCCAGGGCCAAGTCTTGGCAACACAGCTGGACCTAGTGTCCCTTATCAGTAAAGGTTTCCTCTATCTTTCCCCACCCAAACTCCAAATGCTCCACACTCTCCAGGATGTGAAAATTTCTGTGGCTGGGGCTGAGGCTGCCTCCCAACCCAACTAGCCTCATGGCTTGCTGCTTGCTGTTTTTGCAGTCCTGGGATCTTTCTTTAGATCTATGATTGTCCATGGAGGTCACTGTTTAGCCCCAACTCTTGCTTATTTTTAACACTTCACATTTGCCATGAAATGCTATTTTGTCTTATTTGTGGGAGAAATTTGGAGAGCTTGGAATTTTCGGACCTACTCCAGTATCTCCCCAGAATCCTCTCTATTCCAGAATTCTAGAGTAAATCATTTAACAGCTTATATTTGACTCACCTCTAGGATTTCCACTTAAAAAGGTATGTTTTACATGTACAATTTAGATACATTATGGGACAGGTATTAATTACTCCACATTCACAAAAAGAAATGTTTAAAACCAAAAAAAAAGTCTCATAGGCATTCATCAAAATAAACAAACAAACAAACAAAAACCTTAACACTATAGTTATCCATAATTGCCCTTATTTCTTCCAGGGAATTTAAACAAAACATTGAAAATACAAAGTATTAGTATACCTATTAAATAGGTATTTCACTGTCAAAATAATTCTCTCAAGGTTCATGTTTTCTGACAAACATGAATAGAAGTTGATCTTACCCCCAGTAGGTGGTCAACTCTTCTGAGAAATGGTGTAGTAGTCATCATCTCTCATAGTGTAGCCAACACTGACTGAAGCACCTTGAAAATTCCAAGATAGCCACTCCTGACAACTCCAGATTTCAGGGTCACTGTGCAGGCCCCTGCTCACATGGTTTGTAAGAAAGGGCAAATCTTTCCAGCTAAAGGGCCAAGCTCCAGGGATTGTGTGTGTGACATCATGTGGCACCAGAAGATGTCAAATTTCAAATACAGCACAACATGTATGGTACTGGAAGAGGTCCAGTTTCAGCTATTAATCATGGGAATACTCTATTCACAATCAATGTGGGAAGGGAAGCATTCTCTGATTGTACCTGCTTTACTGGTAAAACGAGTAACAATTTCTGTATTCAAAAAACATGATCCAAGCAATGAAATTGAGCATTGGATTTGCTGCTAAATTTATCCAACATGGGGTTTCTTAACCTAAGGTTCATTGATAAATTTCATGGAGTCTATGAACTAGAAACAGGAAAGACTAAACTAAATTTAACATTTCCCCTAATGATTTAACAGCATTATTCTGGGAAGGCATCCAGAGACTTCCCTAGTCTGCCAAAGAGGGTCCACGACTCAAAAAAAATTTTAAGAACTCCTGATCTAATGCAATGCGTCCTACAATGTCAACAAGCCCCTCCTCTTCATCTCTCTTTAGTTGCCTAAACTTCTTTCTCTTTAGGAGTCATCTTTGCTTCTAGCTTTGAAAATCTCTTTTTCATTTTTCCTTATAATCATATTTGTAACGTCTGTGACCAACCAAACTGTGCTATGTACACGTCTGTATTCCATCTGGGAAAGTTTTGATCTGCATGTTCTACTTTGCTAATCTTGCTTGACCCTATCACTATCTCTGATTTTTTTTGTGGGGATCCTCTTTTTATTCTGAATTCTCATTCCCTTTTGCTGATTCAGAGTGAGGAAAAAGGAGAAAAAAAGAAAAAAACCAGCCATTCTTCATTCTGAAGTTGACCAGACACAACAAGATGTTTACAAGTTTAATCCCTCCTGTCATAGTATCAGAAACTGAGACAAAGAAATAATTGGATCTGAAATGAGGTCTTCTAGGAATCTCCCTTCCCCCCACAGAACTTTTCCAGGACTGGAGGACTGGAGATATAAAGCATTGCATAAAGCAACAAACTTTTTTCATATATTAGTTTATTTTGCTGAACCTTTTTTTCCCTTTATTATATGAGATAGTTCATCAGAGGAGAAGACAGAGATACAAATTGGGAAATATAAGTAATAGTAAACAAAAGATATCACTCAAAATTTATGTAAAACAAGTAATGCAGTCTTCTAATTCTAGTAACCACCTAATTACTCTAAATGTGCATGAGCTCTGGCATTCTACCTATCTCAACTTAACTCAACATTTTGAAAAAATGCCTACTATATGCTAGGCACTGGACTAGCCATATAAAAAGACAGGCAAAATGAAGTACTCCTCAATAAGCTTTTAATCTAGTGGAAGGGGGCAAGATATTTACCAGAAAATAATATAAACACCTCCAATTCTAGGAGAATATAAGAGCCATAAAATATATATAAAAGTTTATAAAGAAGGAAATTTCATCTTTCAGTTTAGGGGATCAGAGAAAACTGCATGTCAAAAGTAGATTTGAACTGTTCCTTGAAGAACAGAGGTCATGAATAAAAATAAAGGAGTCATAATGGGAGCTGATTTCAAGAACCTGAGAGATAGGAGAATGGGACAATTGTGTTTCTAAAGAAATTGAAGAAAGACAATTTAAATAACAGGTAATGCTCAATAATATCAAAGGCTACAGAGAAGTTGAGGAAGCAAAAGTGGAGAAAAGGTGATTGAGTTTAGAGACTGGTACAACCTTAGTTATTCTGAATAAAGGGATGAGGGGGGCAATTGTCTCACCTTTCTCTCTTTATTTCATGTTTCAAAAACTGAAGTCTCTTTTTCCTACAAATTTTTTCTGACCTTCCAAAATAGTGGGAATGGGCAGCACGGTATATTGGTAACAATGTTAGACTTGGAGATAATGAACCTAGATTTGAATCTTGGTTTTGTCACTAGAGATGACCTTACGAAAAACACATTACTTCTCTGGATCACATTATGCTCATCTGCAAAAAAAAAATTGGTTGCACTAGATAACTTTTAAGGTCCCTACCATCTTGAAATCTCTGATCCCTATGATTTCTCTCTTCTCTAAACTCCTACACCATTTGTCTTCCTAATTTATCATTTATACAGGATGTTCTAAATCTTAGTGCAGTTTTAAGCTTGAGTTAATATTAATTTAAGCAGTACTAAATTTTGATAGCTTAAAAAATAAACTAAAACTTATGAGAATATCCAACATATTGCTTTTTATTATTAGGTATCTTTTCAAAAGTATGTATAATAGCTTCTTAACCAGAAACTCTATCCCTACTTTTCCCTTTCCCCAAATCATTTATACATTCTCCAAAATAGTTGTCCTAATGTCCATCATGTAATTCATTACTCTAGTTCCTTATTGCCTATAATCAGAACTGTGATAGAGCCAGCTTGAATCAGTTTGTGGTCATAGACCATAATTTTTAAATTTTCAGTGTGAACATTTATTCCATCACCCTTTCACCCCACCCTCCCACAAAATCACAAAACAGGGCTTGATTTATTATTTCATTAATTATCTAAACTTGAGAAATTGATGGAGAAAATGTTAATAATACAAATCAAATGTAAAAGTGTGCTAGGTGTACTTTTTTCTTCTTTTTCTTAAGAGCTGGCTATTAAACATTTATTAGCATATCTCTGGTTGTAAGATAAAACACAAATTTCCTACTCTGATATTCAAGGTCCTCTACAATTGTGAGGTTCTGTAAAATCTTGCCTCAACTCATTTTTTTCCAAATTTGTGCCTCTCTAATTTTCTTTACAACTTTATATTCCATTCAAAATGAACTGTTAGCTATGCCCTGATCCCAGTTTGACCTAAAATAGTATCATTTAGGATCATTTTTATGCAGTAGCATAGACCATATCCTATATCTTGAATATATTTTCTTTTCATCTCTATTTTTAAATTTTTTTCTTCTTTTAAGGACCAGCACAGATGCTATTTCTTCTACAAATCTTGCATGACATCTCAACTAAAAGTGTTATCTCCATTCCTGTTTCCTCCAAATACTTTGTGCAGATCACTCCAGATGGGGAAAGATAATAAGGAGTATTAACATATAAAAGAGTAAAAAGCAGTGAAAGGAAACACTATTTTTTATAAGCTTGGCAAGAGACCAAACTAAGCAAAATAATTCCAAGAGTTTTTGGGATGAAATTAGAGGGACTATAGATGAAAAATGGGAAAGATATGTAAGACTTTTTACTAAAAACTTTTTTCACTATCCTTGATGGTGAAGCTGTCACATTATGACTATAGTGTTGCAGTTCTAGATATGCTGATGCAGGAAGTAGAAATGACATTGAAGGAAGCAAGAATCGTAAAAAAAAAATCTGGACTCATCAAATGCATACAAAGGAGATCTGTGTTGAGGGTGACACAACTATAAGGGCATTGAAGGATCAATTTTAAGATATATACAGAACCATATGGTGTCTATCCTTTGACTCAACAATCTTACTCTTGGCCATGTATCCCAAGGAAGGCAGAGATAAAAAAATGTTCCAAATATACTAAGATAATCATAATTAGGAGCAAAGTACTGGAAACAAAGCAAATGTGCATCAATTGGGCAGTAGCTTCATCCTTCATTTTCAAAGAGGACCAATAACATCAGGAGGGAGATGTCTTGACTTACAAGGGAATTGGGTTTAAATGAAACAGGGCTGTACAAGGTCATCAGCCTCACTCTTTCTTCTAGAGTCATCTGCAGAAGTTGAGCAAACTATAATAAAAGAAAGTTGTTGTTACTGTTATTCAGTTTGAGCTGACTCTTTGGGACCCCATTTGTGGTTCTCTTGGCAAAGAAACTGGAGTAGTTTGCCATTTCCTTCTCCATCCAGCTCATTTTACAGATAAGGAAACTGAGGGAAAGAGAGTTAAGTAACTTGCCCAAGGTCATGCAGCTAGTAAGTATCTGGTGCCAAATTTGAACTTATAAAGATATCTTTCTGATAAAGGAGATGAAGAATTCAGAAAAACACAGAAAAAATTGTATGAATTGATAAAGAGTTAAGAAAATAAAAACCAGAAAGCAGTATGCACAATGACTACAAAAATATTACAGCTCCAAAATGCTACTGGACTCAATTAAAAGCAAATAACCAATTTTAAGTCCAAAGAACAGATGATAAAGCATACTTCTCTCCTTTTGAGGTGTGGAATGTAGGAGTGGGGGTGGTGAAGGAAGAGATAGGAAAGCAGACAGAAGGGAACCATGAGTGCAGGTTGTTGCATATAGTGTCAAGATAGATTTGTTAGTTTGGTTAACTCGGTTTTTTTGGTTACAGGATTACAAGACAAAATTAACCAGATAGTGACTGGTTTTAAAAACATAAAAGAATAAATTAGACAAACAAAATCTTCTTTGTTGTTTCTTCATCTTTTTTCTTTGTGTAAGTGAACGTGTGTGTT
Organism: Myrmecobius fasciatus; assembly: GCA_023553655.1. Lineage (NCBI taxonomy): Eukaryota > Metazoa > Chordata > Mammalia > Dasyuromorphia > Myrmecobiidae > Myrmecobius > Myrmecobius fasciatus. The sequence continues at coordinate 196,783 of JAJPUD010000353.1, forward strand.
TTGTGTTTTAGAGTATGAATAAACTCTTGTCCCTAGCTCTGTCTCCCTTGTTTGCTTTATTTCCATTGTTTGCTTAAGGATTATGGAAATTGCCTGGACTTACTACTTAAGGGACTAATATAATATAATAATATTCAGTAATGGAAAAAATAAATGATGTTCCAACATGAGTGGAAGATACAGGATGCAATTAAGAATGTGGAAAACAAGAATAGAAATGTGATTGATTTAGGGACATCTGAATTCCAATGGAGATGAAATGCATCTAAGTATACCTGGGATCAATAAAATAAAAGGATAACATAGAGAATAACTTCCTCTGATATTAAAGTCAGACCCTAGCATTTGACCAAAAGCTAAAAGATTAAATCCTGATATTTCTAGTCCTGATTTGATTATATTTCTTTGTCTTGTGTTATTATAACTATAGGTAATCTTTCCCTTAAATATTATGTTTAAGCTGAACATGGTGATATCCACCTGCAATATTTGCTACTGGAGAAGTTGAGACTGGTGTATTGTTTGAGCTTGGGAGTTCTGAGATATGGTAGGAGAATTAAAATTGATCAGGTGTCTACACTGACATCAATATGATGGTAAGACCCTATTACCAGTGAGGACTATTAAATATTAAAAGAGAGGTGAACTGACCTTTGTTGGAAATAAAGCAGGTCAAAACTTTCCTGCTTATCATCTTCATAATAGTAACAATAATAACTAACATTTATATGCTGCTTACCATAAACCAGGAACTATGCTAAGCATTTTGTAATTATTATTTTCTCTAAATTGGCATTATTATTATCACCATTTTATAGATGAGGAAACTGAGGCAGACACTTTACCCAGAAACACACAGCTAGTAAACACACAATGTTTAACTCAGATCTTCTTAATTCCAGGTTTGAAGCTCAATCCACCAGGTTACCATGGTTGACTTTGGGCCTATCCACATCAAGGTAAAAGATAGTTCTTCATGAGCTTGGCTGGATTTCTGAAAAATTCTCTTCCATATGATGACCATGGATTCACCTACAAAACAAAGGTAACAAAATTAGATCATGACCCAAATCTATAATTCATTCTTTTGAACCAGTAGCCAGACTCCAAAGCATAGTATAAGTACAATGAACAGGAACATTCACTTTAGGACTTTTGTTCAGAAATTAACATATGAGAACATTTTATTATCTTGCATCATTAAGACTGACAGACAGCTGCCCAAGGTAAATATAGATCCTCATATATTCCACTAAGGCTTCTTCTATGGAGACAAAATAGTTGCTGTTCCTTCAAATGATCTTTTCATGGCATGTTCTTTAATCCCTGCTCCATCCTAATCATATGTCTCATTCTGGATGCTGGACTTCTATAGAGCAAAGCTTAGATGGTTCTTCTAGGTTGCTTGGGTAACCACTTCACACTGAGAATTCACGGTGAACCTGCAGCTCACTAAAGGCTCATAAAGACTTTCTACCTTATAACTTCTTCCATATTGGACACAAGCATTTTATTGTTTTAATTCTAGCACAGATCTTTATATTTATAACTAATAAAAATTTATCTTGTCATAATTAGTCCACTGTTCAAACATGTCAAGATATTTTGTAATATTAATTTTGTAAACTAATGCAATAGCTATGCCTCCCAACTTCCTGGCATTCACAAATTTATTAATTTTATCCTTTGTTCCACTTATTGATTAAAATCACTGCAGAAAAAAACTGATCTAAGAATAGTCTAGAGACACCTGCCTTCTTTTTGACATGAATCAGTTCTAAATGTGCTTAAGTGTACCATTTATTGTCTTGGTGTATGAGACCAAGTTTTGGGAGGATTTGGAGAAAGGAATTACCCAAGTTCAAATCTGGTCTCAGACAATTATTGGCCATGTGACCTTTAATTTAACTCTATGAGCTGGAAAAGGAAATGGCAAATTATTCCAGTATCTTTGCCAATAAAACCCCAAATGGGGTCACAAAGAGTAGACTTGACTAAAACAACCCAGCAGAAACAAAAATAATTGGAATTGGATCATTTAGAGGAGATAGATTAAAAGATAGAAAGTTATTTAAATTCTGTCTTTCAGTCATACCCCCAAGGTACCTGTTTGCTAAACTCTGGGGTGCCTGTTCAACCAACTAAGGCATCCCACACTTTTCTGAGCCCAAAGACTGAAGTAGCTTAATGTCCCTCCCCTGCTTCACTGAGAACCCTTTTTGTACTGAAGGAAGGGTCTTTTTCCTTCTTTGCTTCTTTCTTTTATCCTTCTTTACTTCTTTCTTTTCTTCTTCTTGCTTTTCTTCTTCTTCTTCTTCTTCTTCTTCTTCTTCTTCTTCTTCTTCTACTTCTCCTTCCTTCTTTCTTCAACAAGTACTTTGGCTTCACTCAGGACAAACACAGCTTTATGTCCTGTTATGAGAAAGATTGTGACTGAAAGAGGTTCTGGTTTAAGAAGAGCCTTAACTTCACATCAACTATGCAAACGATATTAAAAAAACAAACCACAGCTACGGTTCTAACAGCTGGCAGCAGTCTTTATCCTTTCAGACATGTATCCTTTTATCTTCCCCTATTGATTTCCATAAAATTTCAGTGCTCTTTGCTGCTTACATATTCATATTCAATATAATATCAGTTATGCGGATGCTAGGGACTCTGATTTTTCTTCCAGATAAACCTTTGATCTGAACGTTGATAAAATCTGCAGATAAGTATCTACGCATCATTGATGCAGCAGTACCTAATCAATAGATTCTTGGATGAGTTTACCCACTGGCATTCCCAGATATAACCAACAAAGTTGGATCAGAATCAGTTTTCTAGCTCAGTCACCCTCTAACCTACATAAAATAGATTTTCTGTAAGGAATCTCATGGGCACAAATAATCAACGTTTTGTGCATTTGTTTCATTGTCTATCATTTGTAGTTACTATGCTGTCTTGGCTGTCCTTCCTATTTATAGCTGGTCTAGTCTGACATAATTCTCAAGTGATCAGAAAGGATCCCTATTACTAATGACATAAATCTGGCAAAAACTTTGATTCTGACCTGAGTGATCAATGATCATCATGGGATCCCTTAAATTTTGGTAATTCTCTTTAAATTCTGATAATTCTAGTTTGTAGCAATTGTCTATAGATTATAGAGCTAAATTATTCCTGGTTAAATTTACATCTATTATGGGATCTAATTACTCTAAATCTGTGAGAGATAACCCTTTGGGTTATCTTCTGGCTAATTGAAAGGAAATTCCTTTTAAAGAACTTAGTCTGTCTAAACACCAATTTCAACATTTTGTAAAAATATCTAGATGGAGTTAACTTCTGAAACTAAACATCTTTAATTCTGGGAATGATTTATTGGTTTTGAGTTCTTATGTATGTTTATGTTGCCTATTGGGGATCAGTAACCTTATCAAATCACATTAATATTTTGACATATTTGGCCAGATAGAGGGGAAAAATGCTCTGTTTGCCAAAATTCTGCCTGAAAATTGGCTTTATTAGTAAATTACAGGAACATGTCCATTGACAGTAAGGACAAAAAGAAATCATCTCCTCATGAGGTCCCTCCCATCTATTAACTATTTTCTACCTCCTGTTGTTGTTCTGGAAGCTCCTGCTTTTCCTGGCTCTGCTTCCTCCCTGTTTTTGCAATTTACTATCCTCAGCATTCCAATCTATTTCTGTTCCTATTCTTTTGCTCAGCCTTCCAGCAATAATAAACCATTTCTTCCCATATAACCATCCCCAAAATCAAACTAAATATCTATCTAATTCCCAACTTCTAGTCCCTTACAAGCCTTAGGATAAGAATTTTACTTTATATACTGAAATTGCTCATCTTCATGAAATTCTGTTATCTCTGGCAGATAGAAAGGTGATCTCTCATTTGCAATGTATAACTTTTTTGTACCAATCTTATAAACTGGCAGAATAAACTCCTGTACTTTGGCATGACACAGAAATGAATCATTGTTGCTTCTGCATAATCTTTAACACTCATAACCCCACTATTTCTGCTATTATCCAACTATTGGAAAACCTAAGGTTTATGATAATGCTGAATGATTAAGAAAAAACTCTAAAAGAGTTCAGATTGGTCCTGAACATCAGATTGTGCATTTCTTAGATGTAATTCCTAAATGGGACACAGAGTTGGTTGGATTATTGGATGTTAGTAGTGATAATAGTATCCAACAATTCAAAAGGTATCAGAAAGCAAATATGGAAGGACTTAAGAAATGTAGTGAGAAGAGGATGAATTGCAATACGATTTAAAAATATAGTCAAAAAGAGAACATGGGAAACATTCAGGCCCCCAGGGTTGGTGTCTGGATTCTTTCAAAAGTGATTGAAGGACAGTCTAAATTAGGACCATATGGTTCTAACACCAAATTGTATAAATAGACCCCTCATCAATGAGCAGTTTTCTCTTGTTACTTTGTAGCCTTGTTGTGAGGAAGCTAGGTGGCAGTGGATAGAATGCCAGATCTGGAGTTGGGAAAACTTGTCTTCCTGAATTCAAATCTGGACTCAGACACTTAGTAGTTGTAAGATCCTGAGTAAGTCACTTAACCAGATTTTCTTCAGCTTCCTCTTCTGTAAAATTAACTAAAGAAGGAAATGGCAAACTACTCCTGTATCTGATAAAAAAAATGGGGTCTCAAAGAGTTGGACAAGACTAAAAAACACCTGAAGTCTTGTTAAGATTTGCTGCATTGGATGAATTGAATACCAGTTTACATTGTAACCATAAGGGAATTCAGGTGTGTTTTACAACAGGTACTAGATGATTCAATAATGTCTTCTAATTGGACTACACCTCCTAAATTAATTTCAGTCAACAACACTCTATGTGGGATTAAAGAAGAAGTGGGAATGCTTAAATCAACAGCTCCAGTCGAAATCATTATCAAGGCAAATTTGCATCCCCAGGACATACTAACTACAACATCCTCTGTTCTAAGAGACAATGTAGGAGTTGTACTCCACTTTTGCATTAATTGTAACCTGGGAATCTTAATAACATGTTAATCTCCATGTAACATCCTTATATTACCCATAAAAAATCAAAACCTGATCTGAATGGAAAATTAGTCTATTAGTTTGTTCAGGATTTTAGGATATTAAACTTTTACATCATCCCTCATCATTTTGTGGTCTCTCTCATTCTAATCTCTTTTTTTGCGTATGAAACTGTGAATCTTTATTACAGATTTACTTTTTATTATATCAAGGGGGTATATATTTTACTAGAGATTATAGAATCATAATGGCTGGTAGATTTAGAGCTGGAAGGGAATGTAGAGGTCATCTAGTCCTACCCATTTATTTTAATGTTGGGAAAACTGAGACCAAGATGATTTGCCTGTAGTCAGACAGGTAGTAGTTAACAAAGATTGGATCTTCTCTTCTGTGCTATGAACCTACCTTCAATCATAGTAGTGATAAAAATCTCAACTGTGCCCAAGGATTTCATAAATCTTTGTAGTGCTTTTGGCTGCCTAATTTTGCCTGGGTCATCAATAGTGGGTAATACTTTTTAGTTTTAGTAAGTTTCTGTAGTGATCTATAATTATATCTACATCTATGTTATCTATATCTCTGTTTCCTAGGAAGATAATAGATCTATCTATTGTTCATGACAGGTTTACAGATACATTCTCTCCTTGTGGTGCTTGTGGATCCATATTAATATTCTTCGGAGCTCTTTACTTTTCAGATGGTTCAGCTTTACCAACTTGGGAAGAGTAACATGCCTGTTAATGTACCTCCAAATATTAAGAGGTCCTTCATCTTCATTTCTTCTGGATCAAATTCTTTTGTTCCCTCCACTCCCCAATGACAAGTTCAAATTCATCCTCTACTTCTTCCAGTTATTTTCCATGACCAGACAGTTGGTGAAAGTTAGTGTGGTATAATGGATAGAGAGCCTACCCTAAATCTAGGAGGATGTGGGTTCAAGTTTCATCTCTGACACATATTGGCTATGTGACCCTGGACAAGTCACTTAATTCTTGGTGTTCTAAACAACTTTCTGGGAATATGAAAGTATGGCCCTGCATTAGTGGAGGGAGTTTACCTTCCTGGCTTCCTCACCTTGGACAGCTTCCTATCTCAGTGAAATGACAGCCCAGTCCCTATCCCTCCATTTGTCACTGTGATCAGGTATGTCTACTTGACTGCTTTGTCCTGCAGGCTTTAGTCTGCCAGAATCCTAGGACTGGTTCCTGTCCCAGCAGAATGTCTCTCACTCTAATCTTAATCCTAGTTGACTACAAAATTAGCTGAATCCTAGTTGTTACTGCTTTGTGCAGCACAATTTTCTCATCCTTATCCCTGAAGACAGCATTTCTTTGCCTTCATTTGGACAGACCCTAACTCTCCCACTAGGTTGTGATGGAATATAGCTTCTAGGGGAGACAGCAGTAAGATGGTCCCCCTGATCTTGAGGTGCTTCTGTTCTAACAATCTGTCAATGATTCTAATCTTCTGGCTTTAGAATCAGTGATCCCAAGATCCCCACCTCCCTCTCCCTTCCCCCCTACCTTAGAATACTATTGTTCTAATTGGCCTAGTAATATAATAATATTTCTTCCCTTTGACTTTTGGGAAGATATATTAATGATCCTGAGACTCTCTAACCTTAGGATGCTATTGTTATGACAATCTTGTCTGTCAATGATTCTAAAATTTTCTGGCTTTAGGATAATCCTAGATCTGCTGCTCAGTGATAACCAAATTCCTGAGACCACTCCTCATTTCTACCTTTAGGCCATAAAATTAGCAATCAATGACATGAAGAATTGGATAAATTTGTCTCCTTTCTCTTGGTCTTTTGCTAAATTCTTTTGGAACTTAGCCTGTTTCAATTGGCATTACAATTACAATAAACTTTGCCCCTTGACTTGGATATGGGTTCAAGCCTATAAATTATTTTGAGACACCTCATGACACTGGTCTGTGATCCCAACCTTTTGGGGTTCCTTCTGAACCTCAACATTTGGTGGCCCGGTGCAGGGAGAATCTGGCCTCTCCTGCTTTGATTCCCTCCTTGTCAAGATAAGCCCCCCATTTTTTTCTCCCTCAAACCTATAGCTGGGACATACCAAGCACCTGGAAGAAGGCTTGTCTGGGTCAGTGTGAGCTCCACGCTCAGCAAGTTTTCCTTGACTTGGAAATTCTTGCAATTTTCAGCTAAGTTCTTAGGGAACCTTTGCCATGTTTTTCCCTTCTCTGGGATGCTAGAGGAGATGAAGTGATATAGAATGGCTTTTGGCAAAGAAATTTTATAGCTTTTGGCAAAGGTGAGGCAGTCCTATTTCATCTCATTTTTGTCTGTATCTGCATCTCTGTGCAGAATGTCTGTGTAATGTTTATCCTGTGGGCTAGATTTTGTTACCTGGAAAGATTTAAAATGCAACAAGCAAGAAAAAACCCTTCTATGCTGTAATTAGAATGCTGGGAAGATTTCTTAACATCGTTGGCTCTTACCTTAAAAAGAAAAAGAGGCTATTTTTTTCCTGTAGACCTCACCTTTGGCCAAGCTGGGAGCCACAGAAATAAAGTCAGCTAATTAAAATTAAAATAACATCTTTGTAGATTCCCAAAATTGTGAGAGCAATGATTAATAACTTTAGCAATTAGTTATTTTAAGATTTCAAGAAAAATTCCTGAAACATTGGTGATAATTCCAGGAATTTACTCCATCCTGAAAGAAAAGAAAAAGAAAAAACAAATTGGGTAAATAGCAACTTTTTGCTAACTCTTCCTCTACTCCTATTTTGTTCAGAGTCTCCTTCTGCTCCTTTGGGAAAATACCCCAGAAGCTATTAAAGGACCCTCTCCACTCTACTCCCCGAGTCCTGAGTGTATCTCAGTTGCAAGTATTGCTAACAATCAATATAACCCAAGTCCTTCTGTTTGCTAACTCCTCTCATCTCAGAAGTAGATTAAGAAAATAGAACGCTAAAGTACTGTAGGGAAACTCAAATTCTGCCTCACCTGTAGAAACAGGGGGAGTAGCAACAGTTGTGGGGACCCCACACAACCTTGACCAAACGTCTCCCCAATCCAGATCAAGGGAATGGAGATGAAGTGGGAGTCAAGCTCCATGGTCAGCATTCCCTGAGCCCTGGCACCTGAAACTACCATCAGAAGGAGATCCTAGTACCATTCACTCCAGCCTTCAGCAGGTACTGCCCAGGAACTGCCTGGGAAGAATCCGAGTACCCCTGGCACCACCCCGCATGTCAGTATGAGGTGAGAAAGCCAATCATTCTCTACATTTGGTAAGCCCACCATTCTCTGTTTCAGTTGTGGATATGTATTAGCTATGTAATTTATGGCAAATTATTTTATCTCTGCCCAGTTTTCTGATTTGTAAAGAGAAATTATAAATGTTGTGAAGATCACATGATTGCAAAAGTGCTTAGCATAAAACATGCTATATGAATGTTAACTGCTCTATTGGATATAGTTGTATCATAATTGATAACTTTATGGGTTTTTAGATGTGACCGATATATAACATCAATGTTGAGATAAATAATTTCTGTGTGTAAAATAATTTGGAAATTTGTTATTTGTGATATGATAGTAAAAGCAATTTTAAAGGAGCTCTAATGAAAGCCCACTAAAGGGATATATAAATTGTAATCTATTTGCAGATATTAACAGAATATTTAAGATTTTGGGAACTTTGGGAAAACAGAAAAGCAGTTTGCTACTTCTTTAAAGACTCTAACAACAGCCTGAGGATGCTTTATCTTGTTATGTATGTGCTCTCAGGTTGAAGCATGAAAGTCCTGTTTTGATGCTATTATAACTATGTCCTTGCTTTTTCTTCTTATACTAAATTTCTATAAACAGAGCAAATGGTCAGTAGAAGCCATGAGCCCAGTACAAGTATCCCAGGAGGCACAATGGTTTTCTACCTTAGATCTTAAAGATGCTTCCTTTTGCATACCATTGCATACAGTCACTATTTCTTGTTAACTTTGAAGGGACAAATCCAGGGGAATGTAATCCCTATCAATTAACATGGGCAGTCTTGTCCATAACATGGAGGTAGCTCAGGACTTCCATGACAGTCCCCACATATTTAGACAGGCACTTGTTATCCAGGATATAAATGAAGTCTGGTTCTATAGCCCAACCTGAGAAATTTCTCCCACTTCAGGCATAAAATCCTGAACTTCCAGGCCTCCCCATCCCAGGTCTATGAAGTTTCTTTGTCTAAAGGGCCACATTGCCTATTAGTCTGTGAAGTATTTGGGCCATGTAACTAATTTCCACCTCCCTTTTGCTCACAGTGGAGAGGAAGACGTCCTCAAAGAAACAGCTGTGTACTTTCCTGGATGTGGCTGGATTTTATATACTAATTTTGGTTCTTGCCAAGCCCCTCTGACTTTATTCCAGGCCCTGACACAATCCCCTCAAATGGGGTCCTTGATCACGCTAAGGCTTTTTAAGACCCTAAAAGCTAAACCAATTTTTGCCCCAGCCTTAGACTTACCTAAAGCCTTTTACTCTGTATGAAAGATAGGATCAGGTCCTGGGGGTCTAGACTCAGTCTCTAGGACCCTTGCTTACTTCTCAAAGAAACTTGGTGTCTTTGGGGTGATCCTCCTGCCTTAGAGCAGTGGCTGCCATAGCCCTTACTCTAGGCTAACCATTGGAGGTTCTAACCCCCCAACAGGTTCAGAGCATTTTTGCCCTCACAAAGTTTTAGAATTGGGGAAAGGAAGGACAGTGAACATTTCTACTGACTCCAAATATGCCTTTCATGTTTTGCATGCTCATGGGGCTATGTGGAAAGAAAGGGATCTTTTGAAAGAAAAAAATTCTCCTATTAAGTATGCAAGGGAAATTCTACAATTATTGCAAGCTGTCCATGGACCTAGAGAGGTTTCTGTATGTTTTGTAAAGGACACCAGAAGGGGGATTCACTTCAGTAACAGGCTTGCTGATTCAGCCACCTGTGCTACTGCCTGTTTGCCTCTGACCATGGCACCTTTAATTCCTCAGCTCCCCAACTCCTACACTCTTTAATAGCTCCCAGAAACAAGCCCTTGCTAAAGAAAGGGGGTACACCATTTTCCCCTCTGGGTAGTTTCATACAAACTTCTAATCCCAGAGGCCAGCCAGTGGAAACTTCTCTTTGGCCTAAACCAAGCTACTCACTTGCGAAAAATGCTCTCCAATCCCTTGTGAAAGCTATTTTCACTGTTCATAAGCTAGGAGAAACAATTAAATAGGTCTGTCAGGCCTGCCCAGTTTGTGCCCAAGTAAATCCTGAAAGGGCTTTTAAGCCCCCCATCCTGCAGCCTTCTGGAGGAGGGATACATATTTAGGGAAGGACTGACATAGATTTTACATATGCCCCCTCTTAAAGGCTTCAAACTGCTTTTGGTTTCTGTTGACACCTTTATTAACTGAGTAAAAGCCTTCCCTTGTAAGATTGACAAGGCTCAAAGATTTTTGCTAAAGGAGATCAAATCCATTTAAGATTATTATCTCCACTTTGCATGTCATTCCTCTCTACCCAACACTTAATGCCTTTTAAACATTATGATGCTTGCAACCTAGGCCATCTGAGCATTCCTTTCACTGTGTATAATGCTACTATTCTACCCATTACCCCCTACTCCTTTGAGGATACAAAAGCAGTAATCTGGGGGAAATGTTCTTTGGTATTTATCCTAGGAAAAACTGTCTGGATAAGAGACACTCGTGATAGCTCCCCTCCCCCAGTCTTCCTCGGGATGGGGTTTCTGGTTACTGTCCCTAGTAACTCCCATACTAATTTCACTTTTAATTATTCTTTTTTTGCTCATATTTGGCTCCTGCATTTTTAACTTACTTGTGAGATGTTTCCTCCATACTCTGAGCTATGAACTTCCAACTCTTTATTCATCCTGGATACTATCAGCTAACGGATTCTGATACTCAGCACCCCCCTGAATGCTGTGTGCAATTTTCAAGTTTTGTGCCCCCCCCAATCTGGACTCCATTAGGGAAGGATAGCTCTACACTCCTTATCAGCATGAAGTAGCTCCAGAAAATGAGATCTTCATCCCAAAATAAAGTTGGGGTTCAAATGCTTGAGAGGGAAAAATAATGGAATGTAGCTTCTAGGGGAGCCAGCAGTATAGGAGGTCCCCCTAAACTTAAGGTGCTTCTGTTCTAACAATCTGTCAATGCTTCTAATGTCTTCTGGCTTTAGAATCAGTGATCCCCCTCCACCCCCCACCACCTTAGAGTGCTATTGTTGTAACAATTTATCTGTCAATGATTGTAAAAGTCTTCTGGCCTAGGAATATAATCATATTTCTTTCCTTAGACTTTAAGGAAGATATATTATGATCTGAGACTCTCTAACCTTAGAGTGTTATTATTCTGACAATCTGTTTTTCAATGATTCTAAAGTCTTCTGACCTTAGGATAGTCCTAGATCTGCTAGTCAGTGATAAGCAAATTCCTGATTTCATTCCTCAGTTCTATCTCTAGGCCAAAAAATTAATCTATCATGGATAAATTTGTCTTCTTGCTCCTGGTTCCTTGTTAAATTCTTTTGGAACTTAGCCCCCTTCAATGTGTATTACAATTACAATAAACTTTGCCCCTTGATTTGGATATGGGTTCAAGTTTGCAAATTATTTTGAGACCCAATGCGACACCAGTCTGTGACCTCAATCTTTTGGGGTCCCTTCTGAACCTCAACAGTTGAGACCTCCCAATTTAGATGATCCAGATTTGTATGAGCCTATGCTGAATCATTCACTATATTTCTTCAATTTCTACATAAGAATATTCGGGATGTGGTCCTATAATTCTCCACATTAATTCAATACATTGATAAACTTTTAGCATCATGAACCCATGCAGCATATGTACAAGATGCTATCATTTTATTCATAGCTTTATCAGTGAAAGAACACAAAATCTCTCTTTTCTTCAGTTTTGTCAGTCATAGATTGAATATTTTAACACTATTTTAAGGGAAGGATGTCTGAAACTCGCCTTTAAGTGTATTTAGTTTTTTTGAAAATGCCAAAACCTACTGGAAAAGTACAGATCAGTATTCCCTTTGGGTGCAGCTGGTTTCAGCCAGCAGTGGATACCAGTTGGGATGAAATTGTCCTCCCTTTTGTAATTCTTATTACTGAAAACTGAATAACATTAAATAGACAAAGGGCTTAAGTAGTTCTGTCACTTAAAAAGTTTCCTACTCTCTGTTCCCATCTTTGGTCTTCCAGACTACAAAGATTTTGTTATCATTTGTTCATGAATACAAAAGTGTGGCCTCAAGAGTTCAGTGTCACCTGTCAGATTGGCTAAAATGACAGGAAAAGTTAATGATGAATGTTGGAGGGGATGTGGGAAAACTGGGACACTGATGCATTGTTGGTGGAGCTGTGAATGGATCCAGTCGTTCTGAAGAACAATTTGGAGCTATGCTCAAAAAGTTGTCAAACTGTGCAGACCCTTTGACCCAGCAGCATTTCTATTGGGCTTATATCCCAAAGAGATCTTAAAGGAAGGAAAGGGCCCCACATGTGCAAAAATGTTTGTGGCAGCCCTTTTTGTAGTGGCTAGAAATTGGAAACTGAATGGATGCCCATCAATTGGAGAAAGGCTGAATAAATTATGGTATATGAATATTATGGAATATTATTGTTCTGTAAGAAATGGCCAGCAGGACGATTTCAGAGAGGCCTGGAGAGACTTACATGAACTGATGCTGAGTGAAATGAGCAGAACCAGGAGATCATTATACACGGCAACAACAATACTATATGACGATCAATTCTGATGGATATGGCTCTCTTCAACAATGAAATGTTTCAAACCAGTTCCAATTGTTCAGTGAAGAAAGCCATATACACCTAGAGAGAGGGATGTGAAATGTGGACCACAACATAACATTTTCATGCTCTCTATTGATGTTTGCTTACATTGTGTTTTCTTTCTCTGATTTTTCTTTCTTGTAGATACGATTTTTCTTGCACAACAATGATAAGTGTGGAAATATGTACACATATATTCGATTTGTCAAATATTTTAACATAATTAACATGTAGTGGATATCCTGCCATCTAGGGGAGGGGTGGGGACTAGGGGGAAAAATTTGTAACAGAAAGCTTTGTAAGGGTTAATGTTGAAGAATTATCCATATATATGTTTTGCAAATAAAATAAAATTAAAAAAAAAAGAGTTCAGTGTCAGCACTGTGGGTTGGCCCTCGATCCCCTAGTCTACTACACAGCCTAGCTGAATACTGTTCTTTGAAAAGCTATAGGGTGTCTCTGGGCAATTGCTGCAGCTGCTTTAGTTGAAAAAACTCAGAATTTAATCTTAGGAAATAAACTCACAGGTAAAGTTCCATATGCAATAACTGTTTTATTGTTTCAGAAAAATTCAGCATTTTTCTAATCAAAGGCTTCCACAGTATGAACTTGCTTTAATTTTATTTGAAAATAAGCATACTGAATGCTCTAACTCTCTCAACCCTGTAACCTCTTACCCCTTAGGTGGTAAAACCTCAGGACCAGTAAGACTGCAAACAGATCCCCTTTGCAAACACATCCCCTAAACTGAGACTATTAGACTTGATCTTTCTACGGTCCCCCTGGCTTATATTTTTAGCATCCTCTTGTTATGTTTTCCATGTGAATGGCTCCTCCAGAATTATTGATGGACACTAAAAGAATGGTTATAGTGTGATTTTTGACTTTGAAGTAATAAAGGCACTGCCCTTACAACTTTCAATTGGTGCCCAAAGAACTGAATTAGTAGCCCTTCCTAGAGGTTGTACTTTGGCTAAAGGCTCCTTTGCTAACATTTATATTGATTCTATGCTTTGGGAATTTATCATGCTTTTATAGAACAACTTTGGGAACAGTTTTCTAACCCCTAAAGGTTAGAGAATTGCTCGTAGGTCTTCATTTTTCTGATTCCTTGATAGTTTGTTGTTTCTTGAAACTATTTTTTGTCATGCTCTTATAAAAGAGTTCTTAAAAGTAGAGAGATGCTGTATCAAAAAGGAATGTACTTACAGATGCTGTTGCCAGAGTAGCTGCCCTTCAAATGTTACCCTGTTCTCTCAGCCCCGAATCAGTAAATCTCTAACCTTGTCTTTCTTCAGTTCCATAGTTGCCCCCTTTGAACTTATTTTTCAGATTAAAGTTGTTGAGCAGATGTATCTTTCCTCTCGTTTGCTGATGTTCAGATAGTCCAGCAATTACAGGGCAACCCAGCAATGATAGTTCATGCAAACCCCTGTTGGACACTTCCCACCCTCAGGTCTTCCAGTCTCTGTAACAACCTTAACCAGTCCTTCTTCTTACCCCTTACTCACTGAGAGCCCATCTGTAAAGCTTTCATCATCAGATGATGAAGGCTATCTCTCAAATGCCTATTTGAGATTATTGTGGAAAGTGGCCCCAAGTCATTGAAGAATACTGTTTTTTGTGTATGATGTTCCCACTAACCATAAGGGAAGAACCCCTATGGTTGCCTTACTCTTAATGATAGGGGGCTGGCTAGTGTTAATTCTAAGCACAGGAAGGAATTATTAGAGAAGTTAAGGGTTCCTTGTACAGACTTGTCTTTGGAAATAGGACTTACTAGGGTATCCTTGTTGATTATAAACCATACTAATCAAGAATAGTCCCTGCATGGGGAAACTTTTTGCCAGTGGAACCCTGGAAATGTTGTGGGAAATTGTGATGAATAGCATAAATAGCCCCCTCCTACTCTATAATTGACAACTGTTTCAGACAGGTTATGCAACTCATGTTGTGTTCTGGATATGTGGACATAGGGCAATGACTTACCTGACTCTCTCTATGGGTGGACTGTGCAATCTGGGGAATAACCACACCCAACATTCATAAAGTTACATATCTAACACTACTATGGGGACCAATCTAGAACTAACATTCAGTTAAATTATCCAGAACCTTATCTCAAAGAGTTCTTTCCTCATTATGAAGCAAGACTGACATCACTCATGTTGCTATTCAGTTATTTCAATAATGTCTGACCCTCTGTGATTCCATTTGATGTTTTATTGGCAAAGACACTGGTGTGGTTTGCCATTTCCTTTTCCAGTTCATTTTACAGATGAGTAAACTGAGATATGCAGTGTTAAGTGACTTGCTCAGAATCACAAAGCTAGGAAGTGTCTGATTCTGGATTTGAACTCAGATCTTCCTGAAACCAGACTTAGTACTACAAGTTCTGTACTACAAGCTCTATTCACTAAGCTACCAGCTGCCTTGTTTTCAATCATTTCAATCAGGTCCAATCCTTCATGATCCCATTTACCTTACTGATCCTTCAACTTACTGATCTTTATTGAGATTCATGAATGAATCCATAAGCAATATTGAATTATTATTAACAAAACTGACTGGTTAGACAATTCAAATTGCTAATGAATTGTATGACCCTTAAATATTTACTAGCCAGACAAGGAAGTGTCTGTGCCTTAATTGGGACTGAATACTGCACCTTTATATCTGATCAGACTTTCAATATTACCTACCACCTGAATGGAATTGAAAAGTTAGCATCAGAATTTTTATTTTTTAGTTGTATCCAACTTTCTTGATCCCCTTTGGAGTTTTCTGGGTAAAAGCGGGGGGGGGGGACGGTTTACCATTTCCTTCTCCAGGTTATTTAACAGGAAACTAAAATAAATAGGGTTAAATTACTTGTCCAGGGTCATATAGCTAGTGTCTAAGACCAGATTTCAATGCAGGTCTTCTTGACTCTAGGCCTAGCATGCTTATTCACTCAACCACCCAGTCATCCCCAGGATAAGAATTAGAATAAAATAAACATAAAGGGATACTTCAGTGGGACATATGGGTTTAGTTGCCAGGGTCATGTTGGATTAAGGAATTTTTTTTTATTATTAAAACTTTTTATTTGCAAAGCATATGTATGGGTAATTCTTCAACATTAACCCTTACAAAGCTTTCTGTTACAAATTCCCCCCCCCCCCACTCCCCACCCCTCTCCTAGATGGCAGGATAGCCACCACATGGGATTAAGGAAATTTTGAAAAGGTGTTAATAATAAATATTGTATTAATTTTATTCTGCTATTATTTACAATGTTTCCCAATCTTTGCCTTTGGAAATCTCTACAAAAGAGTATCACAAGAAGCAATTCATAAACTACACAAGGATACCATGGGTGTAATCTAATACCAGAATGAAGGGCTGTGATAAGAAAACGTCTGTGATGTGAAAGAAACTCTGACTCAGAGTCCTTGTCACACTTATGATAAGAACAGGACCCAACCTCTGTCACATCGACTGAACACTGAAGATTGAGAAGCAAACCACAGCTCTATTTCTGACCATCTGGCAGGGGTTTTTATCTTCTTCCTTCAGACAAATGTGCCCTCATGGACACATACACACATACACATTTACATATCTATAATACATATATATGTATATGTATATTTTTACCTCCTGATTTCTGTAAAATTTCATTTCCCTATGCTGCTTACACATTCACATGCTGTAAGGTTGTTGAAGGTCTCTAATTTTTCATCCATATGAGCCAGTGCTCTGACACAGACACCTCAGCTCTTCCAGTCCCTGTGACAACTTTAACCAACTCTTATTTTCACCCCTTACCCATTGAGAGCCCACAGAAGAACCTCCATCATCAGAAGAGGAAGGCTGGCTCTCAAATTGCTATTTGAGATTATTGTGGGAAGTGGCCCCCGTCATTTAAGAGAACTCTTGTTTGTGTATGATGTTCGCACTAACCAAAAGGGAGGAACCTTTATGATTGTTCTACCCTTAATGATAGGGGGACTGGCTAGGGATAATCCTAAACCTTGGAATTTAACCACTTATAATCACACTTTCTTTATTATCATTAGAGGAGAAGTGAAGGGCTTTTTGTGTTGACTCCTCTCTGAAAAACAGGACTTTACTGGGTTACCCTTGCTAAGTATAGACCAGACTAATAGAGAGTTGCCAATAGAACCCTGGAAATGTTGTGGGAAATTATGACAAATAACATAAATAGTCCCCTCTAATCTTATCTAGAAGCAATATCATATTTATTATATGTGAATTTGGTGAAGAGCAATGCCATGCAGAAACTGCATTAATTAATAGTTTCCCCAGAAACTGTTCCCCAGAACCCAAGTAGAGTGGTGAATGTGTGCATCCAAGATAAAGGAAGGAGGAAATGTTTGTCCTTTTTAAAAATTACCTTATCTTCAAAAAAAGATAATTGGTGTTAATTGTTTAAATGATGGTCAATGATAGGGAAAACATACTGAAATGGGGGCTTGAACTAATATCAGTATAGAAGGGAATGTGATAAATTCATCTAAAGATCCATTGACTAAGTGTTGCTACCAATCACTGAATAAATAATGAATAGATAGTTATTTGTGGATTTTATTTACACTCAGTGAATTTATGACCAAATGGGACAGAAAGCATTACAGCATATAAAATAGGTAATCTTGATTATATCAAATTAAAAGACTTTTACAAAAACAAAACTAGTGCTGCCAAGATCATAAGGAAATCAGGAAACTGGGGGAAATTTTTTTTGTAGGAAGTTTCTCTGAAAAAGGCCTCATTTCTCAAATATGTAGAGAACTGAGTCAATTTTATAAGAATATAAGTCATTTCCCAAACTGATAGTCAAATGATATGAACAAGAAGTTGTCAAAGAAATCAAAGCTTTCTATAGTTAGTTAAGAATGCTCTAAGTCACTCTTGATTACAGAAATGAAGATTAAAACAACTCTGAGGTATCACCTTGTACCTATCAAATTAGTTAATATGATAGAAAAGGGAGTCAAAAAATGCTGAAGAGGATGTGAAAAAATTAGGACACTAATGCATTGTGGGTAGAATTTCGAACTAATCCAATCATTCTGGAGAACAATTTGTAACTATGTCCAAAGGGCAATTAAAACTGTATTGTGCATATCCTTTGACCAGCAATATTATTTGCATGAAAATATAGCATCAATTTTATGGTGGCAAAGAATTTGAAAATGAAGGGATACCCATTAATTGGGGAATAGTTGAACAAGTTGTGGTATAGGATTATGCTATTGTGCTTTAAGAAATAATGAGCAGGAGCATTTCTGAAAAATCTAGAAAGACGTATGTGAACTGATGCAAAACGAAGAGAACAGAACCAGGAGAATATTTTACACAGTAACAGCAATATTTTAAGGATTATCAATTGTGTAAGACTTAAACACTCTGTTTAAAACAATGATCTAAGACAATTCCAAAGAACCCATGCTGTCCACCTCTAGAGAACTGATTAAATCTGAATGCAGATTGAAGCATACTTTTAAAAACTTTATTGTTATTTTATTTTGTTTGGGTTTTCTTTTGCAATATGGCTAATATGAAAATATGTTTTGCTTGACTTCACATCTATAGTCAAAATCAATTTGCTTGCCTTTCTCAAGGAAAGAGTGGTAGGAAGGGGATAATTTGGAACTCAAATTTTTGTTACCAGGAATTAAGAAATATCTAATGAAATAAATAATAATTTTTAAAAAAAGTGGTTGGCTAAGTAACCCACATAAGAAAAAATAAATTCAAGAAAAAGGCATAGTGTCCTCAGACTATGAGGTTAAAATTGAAGAGAAGGAAGTCATGTGGGTCTCATTTGGAAAATAGTGCATCACTATCAATGATCCCATGCTATTCCCTGCTAAGGGGATATTTTTCAACACCAGTATATTCTAGTGCTGTTCTATAGCAGCAAGTCAGAGAATATCACAATCACAGAAGACTCAGAGCTGAGGGGGACACAAAGAGCAATGAAATCACACATTAAATCAATGATGACAAATGGTAAGGTAGACATTATTAAAGATGTCTGTATCTGGAAAGAACATGGTATATTCATGTAGTATACACTGGGAAAAAGAAGAGACAGCAATAATCTAAACTCAGTAGCCACAAAATGTGAAAACAAAACAAAACCCTAACAGGGGTTCTTAACGTGTGGTCCATGAATATTGGATTGGAGGGGGGAAGTTACATCTTTATTTCCATTAACATGTAACTAAAATTTAGTATGTCTTTCAATTATGAATACATGCAAGGAAACATTCTTCTGTGAAGAGGTCCATAGGTTTCACCAGATTGCCAAAGGAGTCCATGACAAAAAAGAGGTTGTTAAAGACCCTTATATGGAAGGAGGGTTCCTGCACATTGGACAATTTGTCCACTCTAAATGGAAGAACATGAACAAGAATATCCCTAGATGAGAAAACATACATGGATTATATTTTTGTCATAGATCACATGGAAGAGAGTATATGCATTATTGACATCACAGATACATAAAAATATATTGCTTAAGAAAACTCCAAATGCCAGCAAGTCTTAAATTAAATCACTATAGAGACTTATTTATGAAATTTGGGGGAACTATATTACTATCTTATTCTGACCATCTTATTTATGCTATTATTAGGAATATTCCCAATCCCCCCCAACACACACACACACACACACACACACACACACACACACACACACACACACACTTTTTACCTAGTTTGACAATACACAGGCAAGTATTTGTTGAGCAACTACAATAGTGTTAAAACAAGAAAGTACACAGGTATTATTCCTGTTTCCCCCAAAGACCTTACTTTTTGTTTAGAGGACAAGACAGCTTCTTGGTTCTAAAAAATCATAAGGATTGTGTTAAATAATTGAATTATTAAGCTGAGGAAAGAATGAACAACAATCCAGAATTCTTTAACTTCCTGGTTATTGTCAGATATCACATAGGTGCCAGACATGTCCTAACAGGCAATTTCACAACAGCCTCTTCCCATTGCCAAGAAAAATTGGGCTTTGGGGATTTTAGCTTTATGTAATCACTTCCCCTCCTGCAAAGGCTACTGTATAATCTGTGCAAATGCAATTGAGAGGAAATGTCTTGAAACAAATAATAATTTATAGTTATAAGGGAAATAAAAAATACACTGATTCTTTTCTTAATACAATGCATCTCTATTTTTTGTTGGAGATTATCAGGAAAAAAATTATTAGAATTTTCTACAGTTGCAAAAGTTTAATGTTATAATGTTATAAATGTTATAAATTGAAGAGCAGTTTTATACAGAAGAAAGATAAGATGAACAAAGAAATGAAGACAGGAGATGACAAACTATGATGAGGAATGGAGAATGGTCCAATTTTATTGAAATACAGAATAAGAGAAAGGAAGCAGCAAAATTAGTCAAAATTGACTAATAAAAATTTGTGGATGCTTGAATGTCAGCCAGGTATTTGGACTTTTTTCTGGATGGATGAAAAACATTATTATTTAAAACATATTATATAATTATATGTTGTATTAAACATAATAGTTTTATAAAAGCCTATTATTAAATAATTACTACTTTGCTATAATTCCACTCATTGATCCATATCTGCGCTCTGGAACCACACAAAATAGTAAATTTAATCTCTTCCCTTTCAAATATTTGGAAGGAAAAGTGATGATATCCCTTCTCATCTGCTTTTTTTTCTTTTGGAGGCAGTTGGGGTTAAATAACTTGCCCAGGATCAGTAAATGTCTGAAATCAAATTTGAACTCAGATCTTTCCAATTCCAGGATCAATGTTCTACCCACTGTGCCACCTCAATGTCTCTCAACTGTTTTTTTCAACTGAGCTTTCAAACCCCTCACCATCCTTGTTGTCTGATTCTCATGACACTCTTGCTCATCAATGTCCTTTTTTAAAAAAAATGTTTTAATTGATTAATATTTCCCCCCAGTTACATTAAAAACAATTTTTTACATTTATTTTTGAGATTTTTGAGTTCTAAGTTCTCTCTCTTACCCCCATCCACAATTAAGAAAATACATGTGAAGTTATGCAAAACAATTCCATAAAAATCAAGTTGTAAAAAAAAAAATACATAGCTCTTCCACTCTAATGAAAATAAAAACCCTCAGGAGCAGCTAGGTGATGTAGTGGATAGAGTACCAGCCCTGAAGTCAGGAGGACCTGAGTTCAAATTTGGTCTCAGGCACTTAACACTTCATATTTGTGTGACCCTGGGCAAGTCACAACCCCAATTGCCTCAGGAAAAAAAACCCTCAGGAAAAATTAAGTTAAAAAGAGAAATAGAGAATGCTTCAATCTGTATTTCAGGCACAATCAGTTCCTTCTCTGGGTATGTAGAAGATTTTTCATCATAAATCCTTCAGACTAGTTGTACATGATTGTACTACTGAGAATAACAAAGTCATTTTACAGCTGGTCATCCCAGAACATTGCTATTACTTTGTATACGATATATTTCACTTTGTTCATGGAGAACTTTTCATCCTTTTCAGGTTTTTCTTTTTCCTAAGAGCATCCTGCTCATCATTTGCCAGAGAACAATACTATTCCATTACAAACATATCACAGTTTCTTAAGCCATTCCCCAATTGGTGGGCATCCCCTCAATTTCTAATTTTTTTGTCCTCAGAAAAGAGCTACTATGAATATTTTTGTACATGTACGTCATTTTCCTTTTTTTTTCTTTTCTGTTTTTTCCAAATCTCTTTTAGTATTCATGCCTAGTAGTGGTGTTATTAGGTCAAAGGACATGCATGAATTTGCAGTCCTTTGGGCACAGATCATATCTTTTGATCATTTATCAATTGGGGAATGGCTCTTATTTTTTATAAATTTGATTCAGTTCCCTCTATGTTTGAGTAATGAAGCCTTATCAGAGAAACTTGCTTGAAAATTTTTTACAATTACTATTGCTAATTGTATTTCCCTCTATTTATTCTCCCTCCTCAAAAGTGTTTTGCTAGTGAGCAATCCCTCTCCAATGCCCTCTCTTTCATCATCCTCCCTTTCTTCCCATATCCCATTCCCCTCTTATTTCCCTGCAGGGTAAGGCAGATTTCTATACTCCTATTGACTGTATGTGTTATTTCCTATTTAAGCCAATTCTGATGAGAGTAATTCACTCACCATCTCCTCCCCCTCTTCCCTTCCATTGTAAAAGCTTTTTCTTGCCTCTTTTTTTATGACAAATAATTTGAACCATTCCACTTCTCCCTTTCTCTTTCTCCTTTTCCCTTTCTCCCAATACATTCCTATCACCCCTTAATTTCATCATTTAAAAAAAAAAGATATTATCCTTTCATATTCACCTCACACTCATGTCCTCTGTCTATATATACTCATTCTAACTGCCATAATAATGAGAATGTTCTTTTTTAATTAATTAAATCTTTTTATTTATAGAACATATGAGTGATTTTTTCATATTTGACTTTTGCCAATTTTTTTTGTTCCAAATTTTTCCCTCCTTCCCCCCACCCCCACCCCTAGATGACAGGTAGTCTAATACATGTTAAATATGTTAAAGAGAATGTTTGAGTCATATGTATCATCCTGTATTGGGGTTTTATAAAGAAGGAAGTAAAGAATTAAGGAGCTGATGAAGATTTTTAAGCAAGTCATTTACATAATCAGAGGAAAATTAATCTGCCAGAAATAACTGAGATGTATTGGGGTAGTGAGAAACTGCAAGTGGGGTCATTGCTTAAAAAGCTGTTGCATTAATAGGTGAGAGGTAATGCGAATATGAACTACAAGTATGGAAAAAGCAGATGTTTTAAGGACTGGATTAACAGAAATTGAAACATTGGATGGGGAAAATGGGATAATGGAAAAAGAGGGGCCAAAGATGATTGTAGTGTACAGGTAATTCAGAATGCCATTACCAAAAATCTGGAAGTGAAGAACAGCAAGTTTTGAAAGGAAATGTTGAGTCCAGTTTTAACCATGTCAAATTTGAAGTAAATATGTCAGGTAGATAGTTGGAAGTATGGAAATGGAGATCAACTAAAAAATTGGGACTCCTGTGCGTGAAAGTGGGGAGGCAATGGAAATAGAGGAGATTTCTAAGAGAGACGGTATTGCCGTTGTTGGTGGTGATTGTTTGCCCTTATTCGAAGATGATCAATGACAGCATAAGGGTGATATATTGTGAATGCTTGAGAATTGTATTTAAGTGAGGCAGAGTTTTGAAAAGTCAGCAGCTTCACTTTCACATCATTTTCAGTGGCAAGACAAAAATCAAGACAACTGGTGATAGCCAAGGTGACCTTGGCCTGTCTAAATTAGGTCTTTCCCAAGTCTCAGTTTGTCTAAAGCAGTTCCTACTCAGTGACTGAAGTCTAGGTAAGAATTGAGACAAAAGATGTCCCAAAAGAGAAAGGAGAAAATATAATTCTGATTTCACACTTAGTGGATACCCACACTTAGATTCAAACAATCAACTACTTAAGTAGGTAATAAGAAAGGTTAGAGCACATAACAATTCATTGAAAAAAGATTAGGGATAAATCACTACTGATTAGAGAACTACAAATGAAAACTACTCTGAGGTACTATCTCACACCTCTCCGATTGGCTAAGATAATAGGAAAAGATAATGATAAATGCTGGAAGGGATGTGGGAAAACTGAGACACTAACGCATTGTTGGTGGAATTATGAAATAATTCAACTATTCTGGAGAGCAATTTGGAACTATGCCCAAAGAGCTATAAAACTGTGTATACTCTTTGACCCAGCAGTGTCTCTATTGGGTCTGTATCCCAGGGAAATCATAAAGGAGGGAAAAGGACTCACAGGTGTAAAAATGTTTGTAGCAACTCTTTTTGTGGTAGCAATGAATTGGAAAAGGAGTACATAACCATCAATTGGGAATGGGTGAACAAGTTGTAGTACGTAAAAGTAATGAAATAATATTGTTCTTTTAAAAATGATGAACAAGCTGATTATAGAAAGGCCTGGAAAGATTTACTTGAACTGATGCCTAGTGAAACAAGTAGAACCAGGAATCCATTGTACACAATAACAGCAAGAATGTGTGATGATCAACTATGAAAGGCTTGGTTTTTCTTAGTAGTTCAGTGATCCAAAGCAATCCCCATAAGGTTTGGACAGAAAATGCCATCTGCATTCAGAAAAAGAACTAAGGAGACTGAATGTAAATCAACACATGCTATGCTCACTTCTTTTTTCTGTTTTTTTTTTATCTCTCCCATGTTTTTCTCTTTTGTTCTGATTTTTCTCTTCCAACATGATGCACAAAGCAATGTGTATTAAAAATAAATTAATTCTGTGGACCACAACATAACATTTCATGCTCTCTATTGATGTTTGCTTGCATTGTGTTTCCTTTCTCTGATTTTTTTTTCTTGTAGATATGATTTTTCTTGCACAAAAATGATGTGTGGAAATATGTATACATATATTCGATTTGTCAAGTATTTTAACATAATTAACATGTAGTGGATATCCTGCCATCTAAGGGAGGGGTGGGGAGTAGGGGGGGAAAATTTGTAACAGAAAGCTTTGTAAGGATTAATGTTGAAGAATTACCCATACATATGTTTTGCAAATAAAAAGTTTTAATTAAAAAAAAAAGTAATTCTGCTATCTGTCCAGTCTGCTCAGAACTTAATCTTTGTGCTGACTTGAGGAGGGAAAGATAAGGGAAGGATAAAAAAAATGGAATCTTAAATTTTTTTTAAAAAAATAAATGCATGAAACTATCTGTGCATGTAATTGGAAAAATAAAATACTATTTAAAAAAACCCTTAAAAATAAATAAATTAATTAATTCACCACAATTAAAAAAAGAAAAGAAAAAGCTAAAAAAAAGTTTTGTCCTCTTTCAGATATCAAATAAATTTTCTGAGATCACTTCTACTCAAAAAAAAAGAAAGAAAAAGACTAGAGAAATTTATTCAATTTCAAAATTCATTTTGAACTTACAGCATGATATGGCAGCCAAAAAAGTTATGCAAGAACAGTGTGTTAAGAGAGG
Organism: Myrmecobius fasciatus; assembly: GCA_023553655.1. NCBI lineage: Eukaryota > Metazoa > Chordata > Mammalia > Dasyuromorphia > Myrmecobiidae > Myrmecobius > Myrmecobius fasciatus. The sequence continues at coordinate 221,681 of JAJPUD010000353.1, forward strand.
AATAGTTCCTGGGACTAAAATGTTGATGGTGCTTTGGCAATCTGTTTTAGGTAAAACATTTCTGGAGTCTTGTATTTAGTTTAGAGGTTTGACTTCAGGTCTAACATTCTATTTATCAACTACCTGGGGGATAAGAGGAGGCCTGGAAAGGCCAAGTCTTTTTAGGGATCACAGAATTTCAGAGTAGAAGATTGACCTTACAAGCTATGTATCAATAGGAATTCCCTTGACAATATGCTCCCAGGATCATTCAGTCTTTATTTAAGAGAAGATTCCTATTTAGGTATTACTGAATCCAAAACGTCTTTTGAGGTTATCAGATTCTGTGAAATATTTGAGATATAGAAACAAGAGGACAATTGTTTCCTAAAAGCTTGAGAAATGGAAGCTTCAAATACTTTTAAATATAACATATAGCAAAGTTTTATTTGTATAGAATACATAATCTTTAAGTGTTTATGGAGCATCTAGCAAAATGTTATGCCTTAAAGAGGTTCTCTAAAATGATTTCTGAAATAGCTGTTATGTAAACATACATAAAGACTGCATTATTCTCCTGAAGGTAACATACTATAAGTTGGCTATTCAACCGGGATTGTTGTGAGAACTGTTTTGTATATCTTCAAGCATCATGGCAATATTATTATAATAGGTGGGGATGGATTTGGAGAGATTCTGTCTTTTTTTTTTTGGTAATATCTTTTGTAAATATGATCCTTCTTAAGTCCTCTTAGATTTTTAAGATTTGGAGTTATTGCTCATCCCCAGAGGCAAGGAAATATGGCATGGTTGGGAACTGAAGGTGGATGGGAAGGTGAGATTGAAAAAGATCCCAGAAGAATACTCTGAGAAGAAATTTTGCAGGGCCCCTTTCCCTAAAGGCTTTAGGGGATTTAGACTAGATGAACTCTATTCTTCACACTACTGAGCCTTTTAGACGTATGTCCCTAAACTATCACTCTATGATTGGAAGGAAATTTGACTTTGCGTTTCTTAAAATTGCACGTAGCAGAGCAAAGCAGTCCCTGAGCTATAAAGCAGTGAATTTCTGTGCGTGGGGGCTATTTCTAGCAATTTATCCAAACACGTTTTTCATAATCCTAACTTAGAACAAGAAATCCTTCTACTGAGCTTTCCTAGTTTAGGATAATGGCCGGGAATTCTAAGATCCTCTTCTCTCCTCTTTCCCATCCCTTCTCTTCTTACTCCTTAGAAGACAGTTTTTTTCCATAGATGCACGTTTCTGTTAGGGATTTCTGAAGTTTGCGTTTCAGTCCTCAAATCGTGGTAAGGAGGTGATATGTACAGGGACAGCCAGAGGAGGTCTAGGAGGTCCTTATCCTGTCTTTTTTAGATCCATTCCGGTCTTTAGAATTATGGGGAAAGGGCTGGGGCAGGCAGAGGTGAAAGAGAAGAACCCAAGAGGCGGGGAGGGTGGAGAGTGGGAGCCGGCTAATTAGCTCAAGCTGTGAAAGCATTACTTTCTAAAGGGCCTAGAAGTCTAAGGTTTTAATTTTTCTTTCTCCTCTTCCTCCTCCTAACACGCACACCACCCACTTTTTCCTCCTTTTGCCAGCCTTTCTTTCTCACTCTCCCTCGCAGGATAAATGCGTTTTCTGCGTCCGGGCCATTTCTCCTAGCTTTTCCCTGGAAGAGTGAAAGCGACCTAATTCCTTTGGGTTTCCAGGAGTACCAAGGGTCCGGAGCGAGACGGGAAATTGCAAAAGTCCTCCCGCCTCTCTCCTCTTCCTATTCCTTCCCTTAACCCCCGCCCTCACACCACACCACCCCCCTCACCTCCCCGACTTTTCCAGTAACTCCAGCCCCCGCCCCGGCCCTAAGCTTCTGGCTGATTCATAGCCCAGACTTAACAGTGGTGGGGGCTAGGACAGCTGCCCAGAGCAAGCCTCTGGCCGTGCTATCTTGGCTCCTTCCACCATCCGCTCCACTTGCTTCCTCCGGGAGACTCCGAGCGAGTCTCCCTCCCAAGGCGCCGCTGCATCTCTGCCCCTTTTAGCAGCCGAGCTCCAGGACCATCGAGACGTAAGTGCCGAACAACTGGGATTGCTTCCTGGTCCTGGGACAGTAAGTCTTTTTCCTCCTCTTCCACCCTTTCCTTCATTTAATATCAGTAGGGCATCCCAACTTCTCCTGGCCGCAAGTGTGTTTCCCTTTCTCAGATTGGGGCCTGTGGCTCTGAAAGAGCCCGGGAGCGCCAAAGTCGGGGAAAAAAATGACAACTTTTAATACATTTATTACTTCGAGTCTGGCTTACTAAAGAGTACAACAGACCCTAGCAACCCTTCCAGGTGCTTTTGTCCGTGCTTTGTTTCTTCCAAAGTTGACTAAAGAGTTTCAAGTTACAACCTGTTTTAACTTCGGAGCTCTCAGAATTGGAAGAAACCTCAGTAGTCAGGTCCATGCCGGAGTAAGAATTCCTGCTCAACATACCTGAGGAGAGGCCATCTAACCTTGGCTTGTGGTGTTTTCCACTGGATGAGAATTCTAGGAAAAACTAGCGATTGTAATTTATACTTTCATTTTGGAACCTCATCTGATCTTATTATTCCTATTCAGAACTGAGAAGGATCTTAGGGTACATCCATAACTAACCCTCCCATCGTACAGGCACGGAAGCTGAAGTTCACAAAGGTTCAGTGGTGGGCTTAGGGATTCCAAAGATAATAAAGAGAACTGGGACCTCACTCCAAATCCAACGGTCTTTGCACTCTTTTTCTGCTTAGTCTTTCTTCTCCCTGTGGGACTTTTTGAAGGGCAGATGTAAAAAATGATTTTTGTTTTGCTGTTGAGTCGTTTTTCAGTCTTTCTTGAATGACTCTTGGGTGACCCCATTTGGGATTTTCTTGGCAAAGATATAACCCCATAGAAGTTCACTTATCAAAGACTACATCCCAGCTTCAATCTCTGCATTGGCATCCATTCTTTCCCCTGCCTTCAGGGAAAGATCAGAAACTTGCAGATAGAATCCTAGATCATTGGAAATGGAAGAGAAGATTATATATAAAATCCCCTCATTAACGATGAGGAAACTAATACTTTAAATGCTACTGTATTGCATATTCATAATATGAACTGTGGTTCATATTAGTTTCTACTTTATTCATTTTGGATGCTTCAGTGTCCATCTGGAGAGGGATCTTTACTATGTGTGTTCCAAAGAGCATCTTCCATCTTGCTTGGATATCATACAAAGGCTGTCTATTCTCTCTCCCTTTCCCTCACTCTCCCCCTCTCTCCCCCCTCTCTCCCTTCTTCTCCCTCTCTCTCTCTCTCCCTCTCTCTCTGTCTCTGCCTCTCTCTGTCTGTCTCTCTCTTTGTCTCTATCTCTTTGTCTCTGTCTCTCTCTAGCATTAAATACGAATTGTAAATATGTATTCTATATGTGTATATGTATACATATATACAATTGTGAATTTCTTATATGTAGCAATGTTTTCATATGAAAATAGGTTACATTTTCTCAATTTTCTTTTGAGATTTCATCAACCCTCCATTGCCACTCTCCTTAGTGAATTCCAAATTCCCAAACTCTAGAGCAGCCTTTGGAAGCATCATCATTACATTTCTAACCTTGAAAGTGTTGTGTGACTACTTTAATTTGGGAACAGCTGACCTAGAAACCTATTAGATTAGGTAGTCTTATTTCCCTAATTTTGATAGGCTCCACCCATAAAATCACCTAATCTTTTTCTCTTTTCCTCAAATTATAAATATAAATCGGATGGGTCTAGCATTCAAAGCTGTTTTTGGTTTTTTGTTTGTTTGTTTTTAGGAAAATCAGAACACTAAGACTACCTAAAAAAATACATTTGGCAACTTGAGTTATTGGTTTGTTCTTCTAATCATTTTCTTCTTAGAGCTCATCAAATTATATTCAAATTAATTTAATTGAACAAGCTTTATTAAATGTCTTTCATACATCCTAGTTCTTCTAGTAGAAGTCAATTAGTCAATAAACTTTTAAAGTACTAGGTGTCAGTTACTGGGATAAGCACTAAGGATATAAAGAAAAGCTAAAAAAATGATTCCTGCCCTCAAAGAGCTCACAATCTAAAGGGAGAAACAATATGCAGACAAATATATACAAGCAAGCTTGTATATATTTATATAATTAATGGAAGGAATGTACTAGAATTAAGAGAGATGGAGAACGCTTCTTAAGAAAAGGTGAGGTTTTAATTGAGCCTTAAAAGAAACCTAAAGGCAGAGATGAGGAGGGAGAATATTTTAGGCATGAGGAATAGGTAAAAGAAAATGCCTAGAAATGGAGGATCATGTTTGTGAAATGAAACTGTAGGGAGGCCAGTGTCTCTAGATGAACAGTAAGGTGTAAAATACTGGAAAGCTAAGTGGGGGTACCTTTGAAGAGCTTTTAATGCCAAACAGGGTTTTATAATTGATCCTGGAGATCATAAGGTGCCAATGGAGTTTATTTGAGGGAGAGGGATGACAGTCAGACCTGTGCTTTAGGAAAATCGATTTGGTGACTGAATGCTGGAGTGAAAGATTTAAAGCATAATCAAACCAATCCGAAGGTTATTGCAATAGTCTAGGCTTGAGGAGATGGAAGAGAAGGAAACAATCCCAGCCTCACCATAAGCCTACATTTCACTGGGGTAAAACAACATAAATACAAAATACATATGAAGTATTTTAGTTTGGTGAGTGTATGAATAGTAACCACTAGGGATCAAAAATTTAAGCAATAATCGGAGGGTCTACAGATGGTAGTCAGTCTATTTCAGCAGGAGAGGCAGATAGAAGTGTCAGGGAGGCTAGTGGTACAGGTGATAGAGTAGAATTACTCACTAACTCTGAGTTAGCTGACCTGAATTCAAATTCTGCTTCTTGTGCTCATTGTGTGATCCTGATCAAATCACTTAACTTCCCTCAGGTTCAATTTCCTCATGTGAAAAATGAGAATGTTAGACTCGATGGTCTTTGAAACCCCTTCCTCTGGTTGACCTGTGATCTCTGCTGTATAATTAAAAAACAAAAACAAACAAACAAAAAATTTATAGCAATGAACTGATAAGTGTTTATCAATTGACTCTGGGGGAGAGCTGTCTATATAACATGCTTATAATTTTAACCTGTATTATTAACATTTCTCCCACTTTTAAAAGTCATGATAATAATAATACCCAATGAATAACAGTCTACTATATAATGTTTACTGATTTCTGAGGTATAAATGCTCAAATTGAATATTTAATAATTGACTTTCACAAGTCAATGGGAACTAGTTTTAGCTTTCCCCTAATATAGAATCTTTTGTATTTCATAATATATGCTTTACTTTCATTTGTCCTTTAATCACAAACCAATTATCCTCACTTCATCATTATTATTTTTTCATTTGTTATTTCATTTATTTGTTTACTTAAAATTCATTTATTGATAAAATTTATTTGTTATTTATTATTATTCTCATTTTATAATTGAGGAAACTGAGGCATAGAGAAGTTAGAATGCCTAATCTAAAGTCTCAGATAGATGATAGTGAAACTAGAGCTCAGGATTCCTCAATCCTATATTCTTTCTGTGAAACTATGCTGCTTTATCTTGACAGACTATTACTAGTCAGTCATGGTGCTGGAAAGAGTATGAAACTAAGGAAGCAATGTGGCTACAGAAGGAGATTTGTAATCAGAGGATCACATCTATTTCAAGGGAAATCTAAGTGAAATTCTTAACCTCTTCTGTTAGAATTGCTGCATTTTCTACTAAGCGTGCAATTTATAAAAATTAGAGCCACCTACTAATGGAACCCATAACTTTACAGAGTAGTGAGTTTCCCATCCTTAGGAATGTTCAAGAAGGGTCTGGATGACAACTCTAGTTCCTATCAGGGACTTGACAGAGAGGATTCTTGGGAAGATAGGATTAAATGGTCTCTAAGGTCCATTACAACTTTAGGCTTGTCATTTTATAAGTTAAGTTAGGGAGTTTGACTTCAATGATCTCTAAAAGTTCCTCTCATTTTAAAGAATTCTGAAATGAGTAGATAGCCTGTTGAACTATAATCTAAGAATCCTGGATCTGAGTCTCAGCTCTGTTTTTATTTATCTATGAAATCTTGAGCAAATTACTTGACTTGTCTCCATAGTGCAATTTTTTCCTAAGGTTCTTTTTGGCTTTAATAATGTAAGAACTTTTGAATCCAGACATGTGACCACTGAAGATAAGAGTCAGCTGTTTACTTCATGAAGCTCTTCTTCTCACTTTTTTTTCTGTCACTGTATTGGGCTGCCAGATGGAGATCTGGCCTCCTTATCTGGCAATGCTCTTATACTTCTTCTAAAATGACAGGGGTGGAGACAGTCACTTTCAGGGGAATGGCAGTAAAGGGGCAGGGGAGGAATATAATTGTTAAGACTAGTGCATCTCTAACATTTCCTATTGAGTCTATAGAAATAACTAAAGGTATTTGAATTCCACTTAGGACACTTGCCAGCTGGGTTAAAATACCCAATTCATGTAGTTTCTCTGAACTTTAGTTTTCTTATCTGTAAAACTGGGATCTAGAATGCCTACTTTGTAGTGTATGTAAAGCACTTTGTAAAATTTAAAGCAGTATTTAAATGTCAACTGCAATTATTTTATATGTTATTAAATATATTGTTGTTGATGTGTTTCCAGACTTTTGTGTTTGTCTAGTAATTCCTTTTCATGGGTAAGGGAGAAAATGAAGAAAGATCATGATTATTTTGTAAAGGAACTTAGTGATTTGACAAAGAAAGAAAGAGATTTTTGCCTTATGAAAACAGGGATAGGGGTGCCTTGACTACAAAGAGAAGAAAGTACAAGCTTTAGCCTTCTCCCTTCTTTACAGGAATTGTAAGCCTGGGCTTATCTCTTCCCAGTGGGAGGAAATGTTTCCTAGTACTAAAACCCTTTATCATGGGGGAAGTGTATGTTGAAACTATAAACCTGTTCCAAGTCATACCACAGAAAGAAATTTCTATCAGTGACAAGTTTTTTGTCATTCATTATTATTAGTTGAATATTCCTTTGTCACAACCTGATGATGAGGAAGAGAGAATTTGATTTCTTTCCCACTTCTTAGGTGATAGTTTTTTTTTTCATATCTTTTCAACTTATAAGAATGGGTTGTTGAGATGTCAAGAAAACTTTTCTACCCCACTAAAAGTGACAGAAGCCTTGTTACTTAAATTTAATTTCAATCAATGTTGATTTAGTTTCAGTCAACTAATTAGTAATAGACACTAGTAAACTCCGAAAAAAAAAGTCCTGAAGCTGGAGTGATATATATTACACAGGAATCCTGTTCAACTAGTTTGAAGAAAGTGGGTCATGTCACAAAGGTCTTCTATAGAGGTGTCAGACTCACAGATTAAAAAGAATTGGGAAATGTTTAACAAAATAAAAATACAGTACAACATAGATAATGTGCCAATTTGTGAATTTTTTTTTGAGTCAATAGGCGGGACTCTCTCTCTTTTGGGTTTGATGCACCACTGTAAGATAGAAAACTAGTTAATATTCAAAATTATTTCAGAGATTGGAATAAGGATGCCATTCTAGCAAAATCTCCAAAGAGAAACCATGTAGGAGGGAGGGGGAAGAAGTGAGCCTTAGCTTTGGCCCAGGTTTCCTTCCATGAATGGAGAAGGAATTGTAAACTTTTTAAAAGGTTCAGCAGATTTTGGACTTACCTCAGTGTCCTAGTGGTTTGCTTGGGTCAGCTGTTGGCAGTGTCTAGCAGAGGTACCAAAGATAGACGATGTACCACTCCCCAAAGAACCCTGCAAAGAAGCTACCCCAAGACGCTAAAGGAGAAAAGCATTTCCCATCACTAGGAGTAGCTGTTATTGGTATTAATATTATTATCTACGTTCTTGTTCATTTCTCAGTCTTAGACTGATCTCTGTCAGTAACTGTTATGGTCCTAGAAGTGGTATCTTTTTGGCACTATGGCAGAAATCTTTCTCCATTTGGTTCACAAACTACTCATTTCTTCCCTTTTTACCAATCAGCTTACTCTGCTCAGGTTTAGTGCTCTTTTGAATTCCTTGTAAGGGTCACCATGCCCCATTCTTAGTAATTCATTAGAACACGAATTGACGTGTAAAAAATGTCTTAATCTGGGTGATTCATTATTTCAGTTTAGATAAAAATAAAGAAATATATATTATGCACAACACTTTTATTATTCAAAATGAATTTCCTGATTATTTCTGTCACTAACAAACATAAGAAAAAAAGCTAATGTCCTACTTGTATTCTGTAATTACCTAAAGATATGAGCCCTTCAAAAATTCCTTGTAACTTAGGGCTTCTGAAAGTGATTGAAATCTGATTACCAAACCTCTCAGAGGATAAGGGAATACTTAATAGAGTTGAAGTGATGATAATTAAAGAGAAATTATTTGCAGAAAATTATTACCTTTAACTTTAAAAAAGCGGTAAGAGATTCAAGAAACAGCTACAAATATTAATAGGTTTCACTGAACCTTAGAGCATAACATTACAGCATAGTAGAATCAGAGGTCCAAGTCAGGATTTTTCTCAGGGAAGTTTTCTCATTTTCTGGAAAAGAAACATATAAAAGCAATAAAGTCTTACAGCAGTGGCAAGTGCCTGAGGTGGAGAAAAGAGCTGGATTTCTTTAAAGAAGTCTTAAAGGTTTAGCACTTGGGATCAGCCAAAGTTATAAAAGTTTAAATTATTCATCAAGAATGACAGACAAGAAAAGTGTTTTTGGCAACAATGTTGGTGTTGACAGGACACCTCAATTGGGTAAATTAAGTTTAGATTTAGAGTCATTTAAATTCTTCCCCAGATGCTTCCTAGTTGTGTGATCCTGGGCAAGTCATTTGGCCTCTCTAAATCTTGGTTTTCTCACTTGTAAAATGAGGATGGCGATAGCACCTACCCTAGAAGGTTATTGTGTGGATCAAATGAGATAATATATGTAAGCCCTGAAGTGCTATATCATTGTTACTAAACATGTGCCAATTTCATTAATAACTATCCAATTAAAGGGAGAGAGACCCTTAAAGTTTGTATTTGGTGGAGTCTCATTGAAAGACTAATAGAGAGAAGAGCAGTAAAACCTAAGGGAATATGCAACTCAAGTAGAGCAAATGTGTAGGGAATAGTATCTTCCCAAGACTAAAGGAATATCTATTGTTTGTTATTCAGTCATGAATACTTTTCATGACATCATTTGGGGATTTTCTTGATAGAGATTCTTTAGTAGTTTGCCATTCCCTTTTCCAGCTCATTTTACAGGTGAGAAAACTGAGGCACACAGACTTAAGTAACTTTTCCAAGACCATAAAAAGGCTTTGTCCAAGTCCCCCCAAAAAAGAATGAAAAAAAAAAGAATTGTAAATAATCAACTCAGTCCAGTTTCAACATATCAAAACATTGAAACGTTCCAAGTTTTTTTGTATGGCTCAAGATTTCAGATGTGAACAGATAACCTACTGATGTATATTTTATTTTTATTGGTGCTAAGTTAGATAATGCTTGGCAGACATGGGTAAAAGCATTGGGGAATTATGAATTCAATATTGACCAAGAAAGACCAATATGGATGCCCACAGATATCATGACAAGCAAATTATATTGTTACCCATTAAAAAATGAGAGCTATTTGTGATTCTCAGGGAGTTGATTTGTAATCAGATATAAATATAATTGAGACTTTGGAATTGAGACAATTGGAATTGGAATTGAGAATCTGTCATCTGAAGGAATAGCCTTAGTGTGTATGTGTGTGTATAGATGTACATATATATATATATGGAGAAAAATAAAGATTGATAAATAGATATCTTTTCATATCAAGCAAGCTGTCTTTATCTTCCTTATATTTAGATGATTGGCAATGAGAACAAATGTATGATGATGGAAGAGCTGAAATAATACAAACAATAAAGCAGGGAGTTGACTCTTAAGTGGCATACTTGGGTCACACAGCAAGTGTCTGAAGCAGGATTTGAACTAAGTTCTCTCTGACTCAAAATCAAACTACCTCATTGCCTAGTTAGGAAAATTTTCCTGACATCAAATAGAAATGTGGCTCTTTGTAATTTCTCTATGTTGTTCTTGATTCTATTCTCTGGGGCTAAATAGAACTAATTTTCTTTCTGACATTCTTTTAAATATTTGAAGACAGCTCTTCTGTTCCCCAAAATATTGTCATCCCCGGGCTAAATAGCTCCATTTCCTTCAAATGCTTGTTTTATGATATAAGGAGCCACTGAAGCTTTATGAGTAGGGGAGTGACCTGGTCAGATCTGAGTTTTAAGGAAATCTCTTTGGCATTCACTATTGTACTAAAAATACTAGCTACAGAAATAAGATAAGAAAAAGATATTGAAGGAATGGGCATGGGCAACAAGGAAACAAGACTGTCATTCTTTGCAGATGAATAAAAGATACTAATCAAAATGTTAAGTATTTCAGTGAAGTTGCAGGATTTAAAATAAACCCATCTGGATCAGCACCAGCATTTCTGTATACATATTACTAACAAAAGCCAGCAGGAAGGGAAAGAAAGAGAAAATCCATTTAAAATAACTACAGACAGTAGAAAATATATGGGAGTCTATCTAGCAAGACATATACAGGAACTATATGGACACAACTACAAAATACTTTTCATACCTATCAAGATGTATCTAAATAACCAGAGAAATATTAATTGTTCATGAGTAGATCACAATAAATATAGTACTGCCTAAATTAATTTACTTACTCAATGTCCTATTAATTAAATCACCAAATAATTTTTTGTAGAACTCGGAAAATCATATAAAATTAATCTAGAGAAATAGTTTCAAGGGTATCAATGAAAAAAAATGCAATAGCAGATCTCAAAACACCAAGCTATAATTATGAAAACAACTTAGTACTAGTTAAGAAAGAAAGGTTGAAATGAGATGATTCAAGCTAGTTCCAATGATCTTGTGATGAAGAGAGCCATCTACAGCCAGTAAGAGGACTGTGGGAACTGAGTGTGGACTACAGCATAGTATTTTCATTCTTTTTGTTGTTATTTGCTTGCATTTTGCTTTCTCATTCTTTTCCTTTTTGATCTGATTTTTCTTATGCAGCATATTTGTGGAATAAGTGTAGAAGAATTGCACATACTTAACATATATTGGATTATTTGCTGTCTGGGAGGGTGGGGGGAAGGGAAAGAAATAAGTTAGAACACAAGATTTCGTAAGAGTGAATGTTGAAAATTATCCATGCATGTGTTTTGAAAATAAAAAACTTTAATAAAAAATATTAACTGCTCATGGAAAAGGCAAGCTAATGTAATAAAAATAAAAATTCTAAAAATATTTTTTAAAAAGAAAGGTTGATTAGTGGGACAGATTAAGCACATAGCTTTTCAGGAGCAAATGAACACAGTAATTTGTGTTGATAGCCCAGAGATCCCACCTACTGGGGCATGATATCACTATTTGGCAGAAAATATTGGGAAAACTGGGAAATAGTCTGTCAAAAACTAGGCATAGAGCAACATCTCACAGTGTAAATCAGATAAACTGAAAATGAATATATGATTTAGAAATAAAGGGTGATATCAGAAACCAATTAGTGGAGCATGGGAAAAATCACCTTTCAGATTTTGAGTGATGGATTAAAGTGGTGGTGGTTTAATCAATCACCTGGCCTCTGATATCATCAGTGCCATGCTGTGTCAGCTAGATTGCCATGTCTTCCCTGTATGCTGTAGTTGCTGGGGATGTCTGCCCCTCTTCTACAAATTTCCTTTTTGAATGATGGCTATGAAGGTTGCCCCTGATGCAGAGCTGTTGGTCTGGGAATGGGGTGTTAACACTCCCAGACTTCCTGTGTCTATCTCCCTGTTGGTGACAAGTGGTCAGCAGTCCTTGCTCAAGGTAATTAGGAAGGTGGCCCTTCCTCCAATAGGAATGGAAGCATTCTGGTGGATTCAGAAAGACTAGTTAGGAGGCTATTATAGTAGTCCAGATGATTTGTCAATGAAGGCCTAAACTAGGATTGTTGTGTGAGGTGGAGGAAAGAAAGATACAAGGAGTGTTGAGACAGAATTGGGCAAGATTTGTCAGATAATTGAATATGAATGGTTGTGATGAGAAAGTGTGAGAGCATAGAGTTATCAAATCAATTCAATCAAACTCAACAGGTTTTTGTTGAATGCCTTCTGTATGAGCAGATTAAGCACTGGAGATTAAAAAATAAAATGAAAGACTTCACAGAGAGGATCAGGAACGAACTCCTCTAAGCACCTGAGTTGTATTTTGGAAGCACTCAATATTTTATGAGATGAGGGCAGCTAGGTAACACAGTGAATAGAGCACTAGCCCTGAAGTCAGGAGGACCTGAGTTCAAATCTGGTCTCAGATACTTAACATTCCCTAGCTGTGTGACCCTGGGCAAGTCACTTAACCTTAATTGCCTCAGCAAAAAGCAAAAAAGAAAAAAAATGAGATGACAATTAAAAGGGAGAACACTCCAGCTTTGGGTCATAGCCATATAATCTAAAGATAGACTTGACAGATTGTGAAAAGTCAGAGGAGTTTGTTTTGTTTTAAAAAGAACAGAGAGCCACTGAAGTTTCTTGAGAATGAGAGTGACCTAATGGGATCTATGTTGAAGCATAACAAATTGGCAACTGGACAACCTGGGTGAACTGTAGGATGGTAATACTGATAACATAAATAGGAAAATTAAGAAGTGAAAATGAGATAGAGAGAAGATGGGAAGTGGAGAGAAGGAAAGGAGGGAAGGGGAAAGGAGTAGAGAAACAGGAAGGGGAAGAAAAAGGAAGAAACCGAGGCTTCGAGGTGAATTACATTCATCAATTCTACTAAGAAAGCCAGACCAAAAGCATATGTCCTTGGAGAATAGCCCTTTTCTTTGAAGTGACATAATTATAATGTATCAATGCTGTGTCATTGAACTGGTTTTGAAAAGTTTCATACCACACCTACTTTTTTGGAAATAAGTAATTATTATCATTATATTCCTCATGGGAATGAGTTCAGGAAATTGGGGGGAAAAACATCTATTAAGACTAAATGTGAAGTAATGGGGATTTAGAAAAAGGCATTTAAAGTTGCATTTTTTTGTACTTGCTCTATAGTACCTGGAGTTTCTTTGTTTTTTTAATTAAATTTAATATTGATGTGATATCAATATTAAATTATTAAATATGATTAAAATTAATATTAAATTTAACATCTTCTGGACTTTTTGTTTCTTTTATTTTTTCCTTATTGCTAGTGTATTTTTGGTTCTTTTTTTGAGGGGGAGGGTATCTTTTATCATTACTCATTAAATTTCTACTTCCCCTTGCCTCCTCAAAGTTCTCAAGTATAAAAAACAAATAGAATCAAGCAAAACAAATCCATACATTGATTATATTTAAAAAACAAAGTCTAATTTTATACTTCTAGTCCATCTCCTCTTCCAGAAGGTGAGAAACATGATTCATTATCTGTCTTCTGATGGTGTGATTGGTCACTATATATATTAGATATGCCCTTTCCCTCTCCCTGGGATTTCTTTGGAGCATATTCTATGTAGTGTTATCATTGCTTCAGATCATATGTATAACTTAGTGACTTTTTGAATATAGTTCCAAACTGTTTTCCAAATGTTTGGACTATTTCAGAGCTCCACCAATTAGTATTCCTACCCCCCCACCATCCCTCCAATGATTGCTATGTTTATATCTGCCTGTCTGATGGGTATGGGTTGGAAACTTAGAATTACTTTAATTTTAATTTATATCATTATTAGTGATTTGAAGGATATTTTCAAATAATGATAGTTTTCTTTTTTCTTCATAATGAGCCCTCTGGGCACACAATCTAAATTCTTATTGGGAGTAACAATCTCCAGTCCTCCCAGGACAACTGCCTACTTTTCCCTTCAGGGTTCTTTTATTATATAGCCTTATGGGTAAGTCTACTAGGTCACATCTCAGGGTTGATTCCTTAACAGATTCAGCTATTATTTCTCCCAGTTCTGCTGATCTCTGCTATGGTCTACCTTCTGAGGGCACCTCTGATGGCTCTTCCAATCTTTCTAGCCCATTTCAATGGATATTGATTCCTAGGCAACATTAACATTTCTGGTGTGAGGGCTTACCAAGCTCTTTTCTGAGCTACTCCACTTTTCATGTCTACTTGTTATTTAACTCTCATTGTGGCTCCAAGAAATTGTAGCATTTGTAATGACCACATCCCAGTAAAACTAACTTGGCAGATGGGCTAAATCAGGTGTAGGTGAGAGTATGTCTTCCCAAGCACATGAAGGCTTCCCCCAGTGTAATGGACCAATAAGAACAATTTGTTCCAGCGACTATGAAGATAGCTGAAACAGGCTCTGTGGAGTGCTTAGAGATTGATCATGCATTGAAGATGTCATGGTCATCCATTGACATCAACAGTCATCTTGACTTTGAGACTGATGACTTTCTGGAATTCTGACTCACTTACATGCAATTCATCCTGGAGTCCATGATGTGATGGGTCCTCTTAGAAAACGAAGCAAGAATTGACATTCACCTAAAATTAAAAAAAAATTAAATAAAATCAAAGAAATAGCAACCATGTTCTCAGAGACACATGGTAGCCAGGTGGGAGATAAGGCAGCTTTGCTCCTCCCTCACCTGGAACCTTCCAACAGTTCTCGAGAGATCAGCTTGAATCTTTTGTATGTATAATAAATTCTGTCTGAACACCAGTTAAAAGACTTTACCACATGTGATACTTATAAGTTCTTGAAGTTGAAGGAAGGGATGGCCCATTACAAATTCATGGAAGTAGGATCACTAGGCAGGAACCAGATGGCATATTTCTTGTGCTTCAAGGACTACCATCAATCATCACTTTTTCATGTGAAAACTGTTCATATCCATTGACTTTTTACTTATCTATTGAGATAACACTTGTTTATACACACACATATACACACACATAATTCCCTATATTTTGAATATTAGACTTTTATCAGAGATATTTGCTGCAAAGATTTTTTTTCTCAACTACTCCACTTCTAACTGCACTGATTTTGCTTGTGCAAAAGCATTTCAAAATTTTACATAATTGGAATTAGTCATTTAATCTATAATCATCTCTATTCCTTGTTTAGCTAAGAATCCTCCCCCTGTTTATGGTTGTGAAAAGTACCTCCTTCCCTTCCTTCAGTCTCCTTATTGAGACTTAGCTTATGTGATGTGACACTTTTGGGGACATGAAAGTCTCAGGATATCTGTGCCTAGAAATGGGAGGAAACAAAAAGATAGAGTGTGCAGGCAGTAGCTAGAGGTGAATCCCCTCTCTTAGGCTCACCACATCCCTCTCCTGCAAATCACATGACTGCTCCAGGGTTAGAAAGAATGGAGAAATTCTGAAATAGGGATTAATCTTACTTTTATAAACCATGGCTAAAGGTTAGCTCTTCTAACAAGGTTTAATAATACCCTCTACTCTTAGTTGCTATTTATCTCTCTGCCTATCACATGGAACCATGTATATCTTGGTACTATCTAGAACCAGTTCCCAAAGCATGATTGTTAAATTTTCAATAGGAGCATTTATACTTCAGAAGTTGGCAAACTGCAAATCAGGGATTGATTAGTTATTTTATTGATTGTCCAGTCTTAAGAGAGTGATACAGAAAATGTTAATAATGCACATTAAACTTTAAAAGTGTGTCAGATATACATGCTTTTTTGGAGAGTTGGATGTTAAACATTTACTAGGACCCTCCTGCATAGTGCTCATCAGAGAAGAATTCTCTTAGTTCTCTCAGCGAGATGCCAGTCTGGTAAAGGTACATGACCTATAATCTCATCAAGGGAAGTTATCAAAGTAATTAAGGATTCCCTTCATAAAATTCTCTTGCACTAATAAATACAAGATCTATGCCAAATAAATACAAAGCAATTGGAAATAGGGAGCTAACAACTAGGAAAATTAGGAAAGAGCTCTTATAGAGCTGACTCTTGAACTTGAAGAGCCCTAAGGTCCCAAAAGATGGAGGCAATTCTCACTCAGTGGGAAAGGGGAGTACAGGTCCTGGAATCAGAAAGTCTTCTTAGAAATTATTGGCTATAAGTACCCTTCTCCCCATTTCCTACCCTCCCCCATTTTACCTTAAAAGACAAGAAACTAAGAATAACACCATGTGGTAGAAACAGGAATGGACTTGTAGCCAGGAGACCTGGATTTGAATATTGTTCTACCACTTACTAGTTCTTTACCTCTCAAGTTCAGTCTCTTATCTGTAAAATGGAAGAATTGAATTTGATGACCTACAAGATCCTTTAGTCTGTAATCAGTCTAGAATATAGAAAGTGGTCTTAAAAAATGGAAACCCTTGTTTTTAGTAAACAATGTTTATTTGTTATAGATAATATTCTGAGGCATGGAAGGGACAAAAAGATGAAACAATCTTTTAAAAGCAGTTGGTTTTATATTTAACTTTTTTGAAGCTATTCTCCTCCAATCTTTTCACATCAGTCAGTAAATAAGAGTTTAATGAGCACCTATTATTGCATGCTAGAAATGTTGTCTGGTGTTGGGAACAAAGAAAGAATTCACATTCTAATGGGGAAAAGAAAATGTAAACAACTGTATACAAACAAGCTATACACAGGATAAAATGAAGAGTCAACAGTAGGATGGCACTAGCATTAAGAGAGATCAAGAAAAACTTCTCATAGAAGGTAGAATTTTAGCTGGGCCTGGAAGGAAATTGGATAGGTTAGTGAAAATGCTTTAGAGGTGAAACATCTTGTTTGAATAACTGCAAGTTGGTCATGTCGCTTGATTGAAGAATATGATGGTGAAAAGAGATGTGGGAGAAAGATGAAAGAAGACTGCTGAGAGTTCTCTCTATAGTAGCAAAGAATTGGAAACTGAAAAGATGTTCATCAACTAAGGAAAGGCTGACCAAGTTATGGTATATGAATGTGACAGAATAATATTGTGTTATAAGAGAGGAAGAAGGTGATGGTTTCAAAAAAACTGGGGAAGACTTGTTTGAACCGATGCAAAATGAAGTGAGCAGAACCAGGAGAGCAATTTATTTGATAATAATATTGCAAAGACAATCAACTCTGAAAGACTTAGAAATTCTGGTCAATAAAATGGCCAACCATAATTCTAAAGGACTCATGATAAAACAAACTACTTGTCACCAGATAGAGGAGGGATGAATTCAGAGTGCAAGTTGAAACACCTCTTATCTTCTCTTTCTCCCTCCCTTCCTCCCTCCCTTCCTTCCTCAGTTTCTTCTCTCTTTTTTCCTTCCTTCCTTCCTCTTTCTTCCTTCCTTCCTCTTTCCCTCCCTCCTTCCTCCTTTCCTTCCTTCCTTCTCTCTCTCTCCCTTGCCCCTCCCCCCTCTTTTCCCCTTGATTCTCTTTCACCTTGCATAATGCAGGAATTTGTTTTGTTTTAAACAAATGAGTATCTGTGTGTGTGTGTGTGTGTGTGTGTGTGTGTGTGTGTGTGTGATTATAATAGGCTTTGTTTTTCCTGCCTTTTCAATGAGTCAGGAAAAGGAAGAGAATAGGAAATAATAAGCTAAATTTGAATTTTTTTTCAAAAATCTGCAAAAGTAAGAAGGGAGCAGGTTATAAAGAGGTTTGGATGACAAACAGGATTTTATATTTGTTCTTAGAGGTATATGGAAGCCCATTAGAGTTTCAAAATCTAAAATACTGCTTTTGCCTCTTTTTAAATTACTTCCCTTCACCAGCTTTGGCTCTTTTAGGACAGAAAGGTCAAGGAGGGGCAGTACAGTATGTGGGAAGACTACTGGTTCTGGAGCCAGACAACTAGGATTCAAATCCCACTTCTGCTACTCAGGTTTGGGGCTGTTTACAACATCCCTGCCCTCAGATTTCCTTATCTGTGGAATAAGGAAGTTGGACTAGATGGCCTGTGAGGTCCCTTCTAGATATGTAATCCTATAAATATGCCTCTACTTTTATGTTTACCACTAAAATAAAAGTTTTTCCTTTTTTTTTTTTTCAAAATTTGTCTTTTTCAGGTAGAAAAATAACCAATGGCTCTCTTCCTAACTCTTTGGACAGTATTTCTGTTGGCACTGATGGATTTTAGTACATGTAAAAGTACAGGTAAGGACATGAAATGAAAATTTAACTATAAAAAATGAGAAAGATACCAAGATCATAAGGCAAATATGGGAAATTTGGTCCCTAGTGCAGGTTGTTTATTGTTAATTTTTTCACTTCTGTCACATTATTTTTGTTGGCTTTAGAAAAGCCTGAGATCATTATGGTTCACTTTTGAAATTCTCTCATGAGGATGGGCAGATTCTACCACTGAGTTTGCTTCACCTTGAATCCATCTGCTTCATACTTCTTTCTATTCGATGATGTAATTCTATTGACTTGCAACTTTTTTATATGTTACTCTTTAGTATTGTCAGTAATCATAATTATCATTCTTAGAGTTGATGTTTGTAAAGAGCTTTATGTTTGTATGGAAAGTGTAGATAGATGATAAATAGATTTACACACACACACACACACACACACACACACACACACATATATATACAGAGAGAGAGGGGAAGAGGAAGAGAGAGAGAGGGGAAGAGAGGGAAGGAGGGAAGGAGGAAAGGAAGGAAGGAGGGAAAGGGAAAAAGGGAGAGGGAGGAAGAGAAGGAGAAAGAAAAGAAGGGAGGGAGAGAAGAAAAAAGAGAGGGAGGGAGCGAGATCCTTGTGTTTGATCCTCACCATCCTAGGAGTTAAGATAAGTAGTACAAATAGCAGCAACGTAAATTAGTTTTAGAGCTGGGAGAGATCTTAGAGTTCATTTAATCTCATTCTTTTTTTTAAATTTCATTTTCCACCAACCCCTTTACTTTCATTTTTTTAAATTGATGCACTTCCAATTTTATTGATGTGTTTTGTTTTTACATGACATTTACAGATTCCTTATAGTTCATGAGAGCTCTCTTGTAATATATTAAAAATTATAAATAACACTAATAAAAATCACTTCATATGGAAATGCATGTACATTTCAAATCTGCACCACTCCCCCAATTTCTCCATAAAAAAGGAAATGAACAGAATTTTCTCCTCCCATTTTGTAATCCATTGAAGAAAAAAATCATATAACAAATATGAATACTCAAGCAAAACAAATTCCTTCAGTGACTACACACAAATATACACATATACATATATATATAGGTGTGGGTCTGACCTTGAACCCTAAAATCTAACACCTTTATATAAGGGATAGTATCTCATTGTTAGTCTTTTGGAGTCAGGAATGGATATTGTGTTGAACAAAATTCTTACACCTTTCAAAGTCATCTTTTACAATGTTATTACATAGATTGATCTTATTCTATTCTTAATTTTTCATACTTATATTTAAAACCCTCAGAATTGCTCATTTTTCTTGTATTGGAATTATAAATCATTCTTCTGGTTCTGTGCTCTACACCTTGTATCCCTTCACTCAAGTCTTTCCATATCTTTTGAAATCATCTTTTCCCTCATTTTTTACAGCATAATTTCACAGAGGATAAAACTAGGCCCAGTAAGGTATACAGTAATTTATCTAAGGTTACATTTTTTTCCACTGTACCACTTCTCATACCTATTTTATGGATGAGGAAATTAAGAATTAAGGAAGAAAAATTGAAGTGGAAAAAAGCACCATATGAAGTGATAATATAGAGTAGAAATATAAAGCAAATTTGGAAGATGTGAAGCCTGAGATCATTGTTAATACATCCATCTTGACTCCAACCTCTGAGACTATCTTAATTAGCAAATCTTTAGACAACTAAACGACTCCCTGGAAATTGCCCTAGTTCCTTCTCTTCCAAGAGACTTTAAAAGTCACCCCCCAAAAAACCCCACATAGCTTAACTACCTAAGATTCTGCCTTGCTTATTTAGTTTGGGTTAACCCCTGAGCTATTTCACATAATAAATGGCAAACCTTTGTTCCTGTGATATATATCTGACTTGATTGTTTCATATCGATTGAATTATTATGCTCTCCCAAATCTGCTTCAGAGCACTGGAGCATTGAATCAGTTTCCTACCTCTGATCATACAGACTTGGGAAGGGCCAATTATCATCAAGTCTAGCAGTTTCCAGTACAGAAGATTCCGAAAAAAAGAAAAGGAAGTTGGGAAAGGAAAGGTCCAGGGAAAAGGCAGACAGGTGAAAGGTGTGGAAGGTATAGGGAGCAGGAGGAGATAAGGGAGAGGTGAGTAGAACCAAGAGAGTTTGTCAAACAAACAAACAAAGAAGTTGGGTCCAGGAAACTTTGCACAGGACTGTTAACAACACCCAAACCATAATTGTGATCATCTATAGATTAACTGAAGTTATTACTATCTAGTTTCCAGTTTCCAAATGTAGCTGAAAAGTTCATTTAAGAAATTTCTTGATTGGTTTTTGGTATTTGGAATATTCAAGAGAATCACATATTAGACCAATGCTAATAATTAACATATATGTACACCACTGCCCTGGCCATATATGCTATGACCAGCTGTGAATATAGGAATCTAATGCAGGGTCCAGCCTGACTATCTGCATGATACTTTTATTGGTGGAGAAAATGATTACTTCATGTTTTAGGGGTGGAGTTGATAAGTATATCTCCTTTCTCAAACTCTCCCTAACTACTTCACATTTTTTCCTCAATTTCCTTATTATATTTTAGTTTACTTCTGATTGACCTGTGCAAATCATTCAATCATAAAACTATCATAATACAAAAAAAATTTCTAAATTTTTTAAACCCAGCCCATTTTTAGATAAGCTGTCTTTGCTCTAGATTCACCCCTCCTCCTATGTGTCCTTTTTTATTTTATTTTTATTTTTTTGGAAATGCCACCCTTTTCCTGCCTTCCCCTTACTGTAAATTTCCAGCTTCAATAATAATTGACACCTTTTACTCTGGGGGATCCTAAGTGGAAAGTCAATTAGATGCTTCTGCTAGAGACCCCACATGTTTTTATTACCCTCTTGTCTTCGTTATGTCTTCCTTCCATTAGAACTTAAAATGGGTATTTTCTCAGGACCAAATGATGAAATGTATTTATCCTAGAATACCTTCTTGCTTAACATACCCTTCTTAATTAATGCTTGCTGAATGAAAGACACTGGGGAGAATGAAAGATAAGTATGGGTTTGAACCCTCATTTCTAGTAGGTGCTGAGACATCCCAGGGTTCATCCCCTTGCCAGGAAGTTATTCAATTCTGTAGGCTTGCAAATACTTGTCTGCTAGCCTCTGATGAGTTTTAGGAGAAACTTGAGCACCACAATATTCTGGCCCTATTTTTCACTGGTCATGCTGACCATGAAACTCTGAGGGGAGGGGAAATGTGGTTCTCCACTACTGCACAAGGGAAGAGTTTCTTCATTTTGTAGAGAGACCACTACTTGAATTTTAATTGCAGTTTTGGTTGACAATTTTTTGGCATGGTGCCTGGATTTTGTAAAAGGATGAGTGCTAGAATGTGGACTTAGCCAAAAAATTAGAGACTTCTTCCCAGTGAAAGCCCTCCTTTGTACTAACCAATCTCTTTCTTCAGCACCAGTCAGAAGTCTAAGGATTCACAACTATTTGTTTGACTAAAGATTTTATGGGATAAAAACACTTGGCTAAAAAACACTAAGTTTGTATTTATGATCAGATCATTGAAGTTTGGACAGGCTGCTTTTATAAAAATCATTAGCCTATCCAGTTACTGGTTTTCTTTAGGAAAAAAACCCTTTCAGGGTAATACATAACCGTAGTATGGCATCTTGACTGATGGAACTGAAAGCTCTTAAGGCATATTTCTGATCATGTTACTTTATAAGAAAAAACTTATTTTTTATTTTTGCATTGTTTGGTGTTGGACACATGCCTTGAAATAAATCTGATTGCTCAATGATTCAAGACAATTCCAAAAGATTCATCATAGAAAAAACTGTCCTCATCCAGAAGATGAACTATGGAGGTCAAATAGAGATTTAAAAAAATACTGTTTTTGCTATTTATTTTTTCTTCCTCATGGTTTTTCCCTTTTGTTCTTTTGGTTCTTTCATAACATAACTAATGTGGAAATATGATTGAGATGATTGCACATGTATAACCTTTATCAGATTGTTTGCTGTCTTGGAAAGGATAGAAGGAGGGAAAGGAGAGAGAAAAAATTGAAACTCAAAATCTTACAAAAATGAATGTTGAAAATTATTTTTATATGTGATTGGAAAAATAAAATGTTATTAAATGCAAAATAAAATATTTTTTTAAAAAGTAGTAGTACAAAAGATAAATTTAATTGCTTTTTTTCCTTTTTTGAAAGTTTCAGTGCATCCTTTCCTTGGTAACCTTAAGTTGCAAGTGCAGTCCACTAAATTTCTAAAGAAGAAAACACTATATTTCTAAACAAGAAAACAAGTAAAATATTTTAAGCAACTTTTATAAAGGAGGTGTAACACAGTATACACTAAATAGGCTGGACTTAGCAGGCTCAGTTAAAGTTTATTATACATATCATCAGTCACTGTTCCCTCCCATTTTTCAATTTCCTTTCATATATTACCTTCCTCCATTAGATTGCAAGCTCCTTAAGGTCAAGGACTGCCTTTCTTTTTTTCATATTTCCAGGACTCAGCACAGTATCTTCCAATGCATAGTAGATACTCAATAAATATTTATTGATCAACTGATTGACTTAACTATTGCCAAACCATTGAATGAGTCCCCACCATGCTGTTCTTCTGATCCATTATAAATTCAATGATTATACTTCTGAACTAAAAATTGGGATATGTGATCTGATAGAGGATACTAATAAAGGTGTAGTGTAAAGGTCACTAAATTTGGGATCCAGGGACTTTAAATATTTGAAGATTTGTCTAAGGTGGTGGTTGTTGTTGTTTGTCCTTTGTTCTCAAAGAGGACCATGACATCAGGGAAGTGATGCCATGAAATTCAAGGGAATTGGATTTAAATAAGTGAGGGCTATACAAGGTCACCTGCCTCATTTTCCTCCTCAGAGCCATCCGAGCCCAGTGGCCAGATATAGATCAGGATGACCAGAGATGGCTCTGGAAGCAGTGAGAGGTCTTAAAGCTAAGGTTTTTAATAGGACTCAGTCTAACTGAGGTTGCACCCAGTGCATTAAGGCTAGGTAACTATTAAGAGGTATTAAGCCTGATCTTTTTGGCCCCAAGGGAAAGAGCTAGGAACAATAAGTGAAAATTTTAATGAGGTAATTGGAGTTTGATGTAAGGAAAACTTATGGATAGGTTATCCTTGAAGGATAGTGAGCTTTCCTTCATGCTATGTCTTTAGGCAAGAGCTAAATATCCACTTATTGATGTTGCTGTAGAGAGAATTCCTATGTAGTTATAGAACTATATGGAAGGTCTCTTCTAGATCTAAAATTCTGTAATCCTATGGCTAATTGATTAGCCTGTCTTAAATGGATGTATGCAAAAGATATTGGTCTTTTGATTGGCCAACATACAAGAGATAATTAAGGATGGAAAGTGTGAAATATATTGTGGAGAGTGGAGAACTTGCAAATTGATTGGATATTGGCCTGGGAGTGAAGGAACAATAATCTAGGAGTTTCCTTTACACAATCATGAATGTAGATGACCATGTAGTGCCTTCATTGTTGGTTAATCCTTACTGTTGAAGCATCCTTGTATGACACTGTTCCCTACTGATTCTTTTCCTACTAATATGACTATTCTTCAGTTTCCTTTGCTGGATCATCCTACCCATTTTGCTTGGGTATTCTCTAAGGTTCTTTTCAAATGAATTATCTCATCAGATCCTGTTATCACTCCTATGTATATGAATCTTAAATCTATTTATCAATCCTTAGTTTCTTGTCAGAATTCCAAACTCCTGGCACCAAATGCCTGCTTGACATTTTTTTACCTTAAATGTTCCATCAGCATTTGAAATCGAACATTTCTGAAATAATTTTTCTCCTAAACTTGCTCTTCCTTTAAAATTTCCTCATGTTGAAGATGAAGTATTCACAACCTCAGAATCACCCTTGCTTCTTCTCTCTTCTTCACCTTTCCTATTCTTGTCAATTATATTTCTAGGATATGGCACAGTGCATAGAGTACCGGATCTGGAGTCAGTATGGGAAAGACTTGAGGCTGTTTTCTGGTGCACTCTTCCATCATACTAGATGGATGAGAAGAACACAATTTCAATCCCATTTTTAGCATTTACTCCCTTAAGTAAGCTACATAGCTTTCCGGGCCTCAGCTTCCTCAACAATAGGAAAATGGATCAGATGAACTCTAAGATCCATTTCAACTAGGTCCTGTGGTTGTCTATAACATTTATACTTGTGCCATACCTCTTGATCTTCCAGTCTTTTATGATTTTCTAGTGATTTTTATATGCATTAATTTTATTTCCCCAAGTAGAACACTTTTTCTTGTTTTATATCTCCCACAATCCTTAGATTAGTGCTGAATACTTAGGGGATTATTAGTAACTTTTTGATTGATGGAAGTGTTTAAGTCTGGTGCAGTGATTTTGTTGACATTTAAAAGCTTCTTGGACTATTGTAAATGGAAGGAGACGTATTAGTCCAATTTAGTCTAACCTCTTTGGTTTATAGATAAGGGAGTGGAAGAAGTGTCTAAAGACATTAGTAAGTTGCAGAACTGGAATTCAAATCCAGTCCCATTGACTGTAAATCCCATTCTCTTTTCACCAAACTATCCATCTTGAGAAGTGTCATCTTTTCATATACCCTTTTGAAAAAACCTGTACAGTGCTAACTTTTAACAACAAAAAAGGATTTCCAGTTTTTTCCTCCTCAAAGCATGAGATAGCATTAACAACTGCACTTTCCTAGTTATTAGTTTTTCTTGCTCCAAATTTCCAAATCAACTAGAATTTGCCCCCAATGTATCCTTTTGAGAAGTTTCACTGTTTTTCAGTTTTAAGAACCGAGCAGTTATTTCTTATAAGAAAGAGTAATAACTAAAGTGAATAGTTTAATCTTGTAAGAAATAGGCAATTTAATTTGTGCAACTATTTTTTATATGCTTGACTAATGATATTTTCCATAATTCAATTCTGTTTTTCAGAATCATCTGATTATTTAGTATTTCCCATTGAATCTCTTAATGTTTTTATCCGTTCTAATGAACAGTACTTGGATATAGAATGGACTGTTCACCTACATGCTTATACTTTGAATTTAAAAATGATTTTCCAAATAGACATCAGAAGAACTACATTTTCCAACACTGTTGAGAATGTAAGTAATTTTAAGTGGTATTTTTTTCTGTCATGGCGGGGGGGGGAAGAAACACTCTGACATGTTTTGTACAACCCACATTTATGTTGACATTCTCACTATAAATGAAACCATGGAATGAAGGAAGTTTCAGCTAAATGGAAGGATGACTCACAGATTCTCCTGAGAGGAAAAAATGAGAGTTGGCAGATTTTGTCTTATTTTATAGCACTTAAAAGCAACAAGAACTGTCTCTTTAGATGCTTATTTTTTCTTGCAGTGCTCATCATCAGCACTTGTTTCAAACAAAGATACCAAAAAAACCTTGCTAGTAAGAAGGGAATTGCAATTTAAATATCAACATCTATTGCAGGTAATAAAGAGGTAGAGAAGATGCTTCAGACAAAGTCAACATGTGCATTGTTAAGAGATGGTTTCATGGGTAAGGGAAAAGATCTTTGAGAAAACACAGAAAAGAGGAAAAGATAGTAGGACAAACATTGTCTTGATTTTTATAAGAAGGGAGATGGTGAAGTTTGTAAATTTTGAATCTGTGAGCTTGACTTCTGTTCTGGCAAAATTCTTGAAGACTCAAAGTTCTGGAAGGCACAAAGGCAGAGGTAGTGAATATTAAGAAAAAGAAACAAAGATCACAAAGACCTAGCATATCAATACCAACAATAAGTTGTGACTTAATTTGCTTTTTTTGTTGCATAACTTAATTGGCAGAGATGCAGTAGATATTATTTATTTATCTAAAATTCAGCAAAATATTTGAAAGAAATTTGTATACTCTTATTGAGAATGAGGAAAGATATAGGTTCAGTCGTAGTTCAGTTAAAAGGGGCTGAAACTGATTGAATTGAATCAAGTCAGTATGCATTTATTAAGTACCCATTATGTGCCAAGCACAATGTTAAGTGCCAAGGACATAAAGAAAAGGAAAAGAAAAGATTGTTGAAATAATCCAGACTTGAGGAAAGGTGAGGGCTGGTACCTTAGTGGTGGTCATCATTCTAATGCTCCTTCTTTGGATATGCTCCTATTAAATCTTCGACTTTCTGAAAGAAGTATACCTAAAATGAAATTGGATAGTGTCCCAACCTATATGCTGGCCCATCAGAAATCATCATTTCTATAAATTCATCATAACACAACAGAAATGTTTCTGAAAGTTTTTGTGGAAGCTGAATTTTTATGAATTTAATAATTTAGGTACATAAAAGAACCTTGCATGTAAAGAAGTGTTATGGCAAATCCCTTTAATTTACTTGTAAATCCTAGTTTATTTATCACATTTCTTTCAAGTGACCTACACTTGGACTTTTGATCCCAACTTAATATTCCCAGTGCAGTAAATATTTTTGATGAAATTTGGACAAATTTAATTTTCTAAAAATTGAATGCTTTTTTCTCAGCCTTTATTTTATCATCAGTAAATAACTGTGAATCAACTACAGAGAAATTATTCTTCTCAAATTACTAGATGAGATACTAAAGCACTTATCTGTTTACTTTCTGAATTTATTCCTTGGAAAATATTGGCATTAAAATAGATTTTATGGCAGAGAGTGATTTGGGATTGCTAAAAAGCACTATGCAATTTCCCAGATGTGATCCAGCCCAATTTCTCCTACTATCTAATTCTGGCCTAGCTCATTGCCCCTTTATAGATATATACTTAACCTAAATTATTCTCATTGAATATTTAAGGATATTTTTTAAAACTATCTTATTGTTTGAAATAAAGGGAAGCAATTATTTAGTAAACCAGGATTATCCATTTGATTAATTCCGGTAATTCAAGCTGTCTTCCAACATTCTTCCTAAATTACATAGACAATGTTGTGGTACAAGAAATGTTCTACTTTTAAAGTTGATTTGACAGCAATGAGTTCTCCATACTTCCATTCCCACATTATTACTTTCAGCAAATCACACTGTTTTAAAGCTGGAAGTGGCCTTAGTGGTCATCTATTGCAATCCTAAAAAAATCTTCATTACAATATACCTAGTAAGTGGTTATATTGTCCCTGCTTGGAAACCTCGAATGAAATGGAATCCACTGCTTTCCATTCCACTTTTGGACAAAATTAACTTTTGGAAACTTTTTCCATATGTCATTTCTAAATTTCTCCCTTTGCAACTTTCATCCCTTAATCCTAGTTTTCTGCTCTAGGGAGCAAATAGAACAAATTTAAATTATTTTTCCACAGGACAGCCCATCAAATATTTAAACATGGCTATCTTGCCCTCTACCCATAATTTCCTTTCCTCTGAACAAAATGTTCCTGATTTCTTCTTACCCATCTATATGTTAAATGGATTCAAATCCCTTCACAATCTAGGTTGCTTGTTTCCAGATGCCCTTTAGCTTATTGATTTTGTTCCTAAATTGTAGGATCCTTTGATACAAGATCCCATTACTATATTCTTCTGAAATTTATTTTCCATGAAGAGAAGTTGTCATGTATTCTGATTTTCAAAAATTAATTTTTTAGACTATGTATTCTACGTAGACAGCAGCATGATTTTGTGGATAGAGAATTGGCTTTGAGTATGAATAGGACTTACTTACTATAGACAAGTTGTGATATGTATTGATGGAGGAGTTTCTGCCCTAGTAGTTCTGTTATTATAAAATTCACAGATTCTTCTGTGGTTTTTTTTTTAATATGAAGGTTGACTCCCTTGGATCCTGTCACTTTGATATCTTGGATTCATCCTGACATTAATTTTATTTTATTTTTTTTATTAAAGCTTTTTATTTGTATAACATATGTATGGGTAGTTCCCCAGCGTTGATATTTACAAAGCTTTCCATTACAAATTTTACCCCCAGTCCCCTCCCCTCCCCTAGATGGCAGGAAGTCCACTACATGTTAATAATGTTGAAATGCTTGAGAAGTTATGCAAGAAAAATCCTATCTACAAGAAAAAAAAAGAATCAGAGAAAAGTAACACAATGCAAGCAAATGTCAATAGAGATCATGAAAATGTTACGTTGTGGTCCATATTTCATATCCCTCTCTCTGGGTGTATATGGTTTTCTTCAGTGAACAATTGGAACTAGTTTGAGACAATTCTTTGTTGCAGAGAGTCATGTCCTTCAGAATTGATCATCATGTAATACTGTTGTTGCTGTGTATGATGATCTCCTGGTTCTGCTCGTTTCACTCAGCATCAGTTCATGCAAGTCTCTCCAGGCCTCTCTGAAATCGTCCTGCTGGTCGTTTCTTACAGAGCAATAATATTCCATAACATTCATATACCATAATTTATTCAGCCACTCTCCAATTGATGGGCATCCCTTCAGTTTCCAGTTTCTAGCCACTACAAAAAGGGCTGCCACAAACATTCTTGCACATGTGGGTCCCTTTCCCTCCTCTAAGCTCTCTTTGGGATATAGGCCCAGTAGAAACACTGCTGGGTCAAAGGGTATGCACAGTTTGACAACTTTTTGAGCATAGCTCCAAATTGCTCTCCAGAATGTCTGGATCCGTTCACAGTTCCACCAACAATGTATTAGTGTTCCAGTTTTCCCACATCCCCTCCAACATTCATCGTTATCTTTTCCTGTCATTTTAGCCAATCTGACAGGTGTGTAGTGGTACCTCAGAATTGTAAGACATTAATTTTAATGAAATGTATCTGAAACCCTTTATTATTTTAGAACAACCACAATTATTTTATACAATATCCTATCCTTGATATCCACATAATTGTAAATTAAAATTAAAAGAAGCAGAACCCACATGAAATCGTTAGTTTTATGGCAGCTGAAGAGGTCCTACCTATACAGGAAGGCACTTGAGCTGTGGGATGATCAAATAGGCAACTACTGCCACAAATAACCCTAATAAGAGTATTCAGAATGGGTTCTCTCCCATTCTGAAGCAATAAATGGATAGTCAATAAAATCAGGAAAAGTTTGGATCTCTGTTCTAGTGTTCTTTTTGTTTGTTCATTTTATTCCTTTTAAAATGTTATTTTTCAATTGACAAATATTTGGTTTTCCCCCCTCATACCTAGCTTAGGAATAAAAAAAACAAAGCCCTTATAACAAATATGCATAGTCAAGTAAAATAATTTCCTATACTGTACATGTCCAAAATTAAATGTCGCATCCTGAATCTTAAGTTTATTATCACTCTTTCAGAAGGCAGGTCACCTGCTTTATCATTGGTTCTTTGAAATGGCTATTAGCTATTGCACTGATCAGTGTTCTTTTGAGTGGTGTCTTTACAGTGATGTTGTTATAGTATAAATTGTTATCCTGATTCTACTCATATCATTCTGCATCAATTCATACGAATCTTCTATGGCAAGTAAATCCAATAAAGTTAAATTGAGGTATGCTGAACAAAATCCATTTATTAACAGTGATACTTACAATTGTTAAAAAAAAAAAAAAAAAAAGGATCCCCCTTTTCTCATTGGAGCTGCGGGCCATACTGTGGTGGCCAGTCTGATCCACTTTGTTATCAACATATAGGAATTGGAGTGGGGAGTGTCTGAATAGTTGGAGAACATTATTATTGGTTACTCTAGGAAAAATAGGTTGGCATTCAGATGTGACTAATCACACTCCTCTCTGACAATTAAGACATCCTCATCACTTTATGAGACTCATCTGCCTCTTGTAATTTTTGTTAGGACTTCTAATGTAGGCTATACATTTACAATCTTTTAAACATATTTCCATGACTTTAAACTAATTTGGACTTTTTAAAAATTTTTTTTATTTTTTAATTTTTTTTGACTTTTTTTGAATTCAGGAAGAAACTAACAATTAAAAAATTAATACAGCATTAAATTAATTATTTTGCAAAATCAGTACATTGAAAATCATCATTAAGTTTGATCTCCCCTAGTTTTACAGACAACATGTCTTTTTTTTGGAGGGGGGGCTTGGGCAAGAGATAACATCAAGTTAAATTGGTTGAAGCTTACAGAAAACAAGGGGTTAACTGCATGAATGATAATAGCATTCCCTTTCAACCATTTAAGAATCTTATGTACCAAAATATTTATAGCAATTTTTCCCTCCCACTTAACAGTATTCTATTTTTTCTAATTATATGCAAAGATAGTTTTCAACATTCATTTCTATAAGATTTTGATTTCCAAATTTTTATTTCCCTCCCTTCCTTACCTCTTCCCTTCCCAAGACAACAACAGCTTCTAATGTAGGCTATACATGCACAATCTTTTAAACATAGTTCCATGACTTAAAAGTAATTCGGGCTAAGAAAGATGACATTTCTGAGTTCAGGCAGAAACTAACAATTATAAAAATTAATGCAGCATTAAATCAATTATTTTGAAAAATCAATACATTGAAGATCATCAGTAATATAAGTTTTTCTTTTCACACCCAGGTTTCTCTGATACCATTCCTTTTATCATTTCTTGCAGCCCCATAGTATTCTGTTACATTCCCATTCTACCATTTGTTCAGTCTTTCCCCAGTTGATGAGCACTTCTCTTAGTTTCCTGTTCTTTGCCCTAACAAAAAGAACTTCTAAGCTGATTTCATAAATCCTGGAAAGACTTACATGAACTGATGCTAAGTGAAGTGAGTAAAACCAGAAAAATATTCTATACAGTAACAGCAAGATAGTGTGATGATCAACTACGATAGACTTGGCTCTTCTCAGCAATTTGGTGATCCAAGACAATTCCAATAAACTAAGAATAGAAAATGCAAAAAAAAGAAATGAAAAAAAATGGAAAATGAAAAAATCTATAACCAGAGAAAGAAATATGGAGACTAAATGCAGAGTATATTATTTTCATCATTTTTTGTTTTTTTTGTTTTTTATTATTTCCCCTTTTGTTCTGATTTTTCTTTTATAACATTACTGATATGGAAATATGTTTAAAGGGTTAAACACCATGGCTTATAGAAGGTTGCTTGCTGTCTTGGGGAGGGGAAGGTCAAGAGGGGAAAAAGAAAAATATTTGAAAGTCAAAATCAAATGATAAAAACTATCTTCATATGTAATTGGAAAAAGTAAAATGTTGTTAAGTAGTAGTGGAAGAGAGAAGAACTGCTATAAATATTTTGGTACATAAGGTTCTTTCTCCTGTTTCTTGACTCTCAATAGTGTGTAGACTTAGTAGCAATATCACTGGCTCAAAGGATATATAGTTTAATAGTGCCTATTATATACTATGCTAAGTTATGAGAATAGAAAAAAAATAGCAGAAGATAGTTCCAGCTCTTAAGGAGCTCATAGCCTCACAAGGAAGACAACATGCAAACAACATGTGTATGAATGTGTGCATGTATGTATGTATATGTGTGTATATGTATGTGGCTGTTTCAGGTGTCCTGTGGAAATGACTTGTACTTTGGTCTGCTCTGTAATCTGTCAAAGAACCTACCATGGAAATACTTTTTGTATTGGGAGATGATAATTCTCACAAATTCAGCAAACATCTATGTCCTGTATAGTACCTTCTTAGACTCTCAAGCATGGCTGTTAGAAAGACAGTCAGCAGCCACAGGATTCTGACTGTTAACAAATGGGAATGGATTTAGAATGAGATAGCCTGAATTATTTTTTAACCTGTCACAATATTCTTATAACTTGGGATGGCTGACATCTTCCTAGTGTCAGTCTTAGATTTATTATTTCTCTCAGCTCCAAATTTTTCATCCTCACCATCAAGAGGGGAGCTAGTCAATTCCCCTTGTTTGCTAAGATGATCAGCAAAAGCTTTTATATGTATTTTTCAATCCAACAGCATTTTGTGGTGGTTAAGATATTTTGTTATTCAGTATAGATCTTTTTATTCCAGCTTGGCTTTGATTCAGAAGTCTACTGATTTTGACATTCATTCTCTATTTCTTTATTTTTCAGAAAAATTATACCACAACTTTGATACCTAACAAAACTCTGCAATGGTGTTGGCATTCGGCGCTCCCTTTAGAATGTACTTCCCATTTTGTGAGAATCAGAAGTATGGTGGATGATGAAAGATTCCCAGAGTTTAAGAACTGGAGTTCCTGGAGCCCGTGGGTGAAATCCGAAGGTAAGAAGAAAAAGGCTTTTAAAACATGGTCTCTTGTTTCCATAGCCATAGCCAGATGAGTGTTCAAGTGAGTAACTTTAGAGTTTTCCCTGAATCAAAGGTAGAGCTAGAAGGGACCTCTTTTTCTGATGAGGGAACTGAAGACAAAAGTAATTGATTTGTCCAAGTTCATACATATAGGAAATATAAAAATACAATGTGAACCCAATTAGTCACTTAAGCTCTCTAATCCTCAGGTATCTCATGAAGTCATTAGGAAAACACTTTATAAACTGTAAATTACTACATAAAAGTGGATTATTAGCTTTGACATTTCTGTTTTAATTTTTGCCATAATTGTTATTCTTTCTCTGCCACTACTAAGGAGGCTCCAAAAGCTTACTTATGTCCAAATTTTTCACCCACAATTAAAACCATTTCTTTAGGTTACGGCAATTTATTTCTAGGAGAACTAAAATTTGAGTGCTATCTGGGAAGAACAAAGCACTAAACCATTAACACTTCACCAGGATTAGTTTATAAACTGAACTCATTTCAGAAAATAGGATCTTTAAGGAATAGAAGTCCAATCATATATATATTGAAAGGACAATGTGTTTGGAGTTTTTGAAAAAATCTGATGGATAGGATAATTGTGTAGAAGTACAGGAAACTCAGTTAGCCAGGAGCAGGCTGGAGAAAGGGCTTGCGCAGCATGAAGATACCAGTTTCAACATGCTTAACCTCCTTCACACTTTCCTAGAGCCCAGCCCTGGACAGCTGTGTCCCAGTAGCTACAGTAGAAACTTGAGATTTTTTCATCATTTTTAATGGCATTAGTATAACTAATGCAATTATGTAATAGCTTTCATAACTGAGTTTTCCAGGTTTTTTCCCTTTCTAATAATTTAAATAAACTATTTTTCCCCTTTCTCTTAAAGAGTAACTTGCTACTTATAAATAGGAAACAGCTGGACTAGAAAGGAAGTGATAGTTTTAGATTGCTATGTCATCTTCTGAAGAATAACTAGTTAATGAGGGGAATGATCATATAGTTTCAAAATCTTTTTTAAAAAATTATGGTTTTCATTCATTTTTTCCCAACCTCTATTTCTTTGCAGAGGTGTGTTGTTCATAGGTATAGAACAGCATATATATTATATATATTACATATATATCACATTTTTGATATTTCAAATAATAATTTTGCTGATTCCCTCTCCTTCCCCCCAAAATCCTTTATTATAAGGTGTAGTTCTTTGACAGGGAAAAAGGAGAGGAATACAGAGGGATATCTAGGTGATGATATAACAACAAAATCTATTAAAGGTTATACTAAACTTATTTGACCCAAATAAACTAATAATTTAAAGCTATGGGATACTGGAACTTCCTTTAAAGTATTATACTGAAATACCCTTACAGCTTCAAGTTATCTTTGTCCAACTTTTCTTGCCTCAATGATGTGCCTTTAAAAGTAGTGAACACCAACTTCTCCAGCTTTTTACAGAGATTCTGGCAGGCTGGATTATGGTTGGATGCTTGATGCTGCTGGTTATCCCATCTCCATGACATGTAGTTGAAGCATCAGAACTAGACTTGGGATCTCAGAGGGTTTGGGTTTGAGATCTGGCTCTGACATTTTACTAGTGGTAATGCTGGGCAAGTTATTTTTCCTCTCTGAGTCTCAGTTACTTCATACTGAAAATGGAAGTAATAATTTGTACTCCCTACCCCGCAGGGTGGTTGTGGGGACAACAATCTGTATTGCAATTTTAAAGAGTTCTAGAAAGAAATGTAGACTATAATTGTTA
The DNA here is from genome assembly GCA_023553655.1 of Myrmecobius fasciatus. Lineage (NCBI taxonomy): Eukaryota > Metazoa > Chordata > Mammalia > Dasyuromorphia > Myrmecobiidae > Myrmecobius > Myrmecobius fasciatus. The sequence goes on from JAJPUD010000353.1 coordinate 255,801, forward strand.
TTATACAATGTTCATGAGATCTGACTTTTTTTGTTGTTGTTGTGTCTTGTAGGGCAGAACTCCTCAAGCAAATATCACATTTTTCCTGCTAATACAACATATCTTGAAGAAGGTTCCAGTGTAACCTTTTGCTGCATTTCTAAGACAGATAATGAGAAAACAGAGTTTTTTTATGAAGAAAGAAATTGTCAGGGAACAAAACTGAGCCCCCGAACGACAATGTTTGAAGTGAATAATGTTTCCTTTGTTAGGAAGCAAGGATCAAATGCCTTCTGTAAGTTTAATTCTTCCAATTTAAACGTTGAAGGAATTGTCCTATATATAGAAGGTAAGGACTTAGACTTAATTGTATTTCTTTTTTTTTATTCCTTTTCAGTGAAATGTATTTATTATCTCTATTTTCCAAAGAGAAAAGCATATGTATGTACTATGTGTATGTATCTGTATATACATATGTACACACCTATATTATTTGCGTGTGTCACATCATCCATGTGAAGAACTCACTTGTGGTTGGGCAGACTAGTATGTTCATCCTTCCCCTCCCCCTCGCCTAACTCTCAAGGCAAAATCAGAATATGTTATAGAGTACAGAGATACAACATTAACATCCTTATATAGAAACCTACAGAAAATAAACTAAGTGAACTTAATCTTAAGAAATGCTTACCTCCTTTTCCTCCTCCTCCTCTTCCTCACCATCACCATCATCATCTTCCTCTTTCTCCTCCTGCTGCTGTCACTACTGTTTCTACCCCCCCTTCCCTTGGAGCAATCCATCCTGGTGCCTCTTTTGTGGAGTGATGATTAAGGATACTCCTGGACTTGCCATGACCAACGAAAACCCTAAAAAAAGAATCAAGACTGAAAACAATGACCACATTAATTTGAAGGTGGCAGGGCAAGATGAACCAGTGGTGCAATTTAATATTAAGAGACACATATCACTTAGTAAACTACTGAAAACCTATTGTGAATGACAGGTTTTGTCAATGAGGCAGATCAGATTCCAATTTGATGGACAACCAATCAATGAAACAGACATACCTGCACAATTGGAAATGGAGGATGAAGATACAATTGATATATTCCAGCATCAGACAGGGAGCATGTACTAAAAAGAAAACCTACAACTCTTCTCCAGAACTATGCTTCCTCAGGAAAATAATACATTCATAATTAGAAAACGAAGATTTGATTCATCCACATCCTGGCTACTGCAGTATAGTTTTCTCTCTTTTTTGATTCCTTTCCCCTAGTCTTTTATTGTACATAAAGTAACTGGTATATGTGCAAGGCATAATGCATATTTTTAAACTAAATGGCCAAAGCTATGTTTTGATCAACATCAAATGGAGATGGGGAGGGGAAAAAACAAACTGATTCTATGAAAACATCCCTGTTTTCCATTAGTGGAATGCTCATTCAACTTTTATCTTTATATTCCAGTAAGCTATTTGTCTCTCATTGTTTAACAACAACCAAAAAAAATCATCAAAAAATCTTTGCATACCTTATTTGATTGGATAATTTCAATGTTTTTCTTTTATCATTCAGTTATTGTACCATATACCCTCTTTTCAATAGAGATCTTGTTCTCACCTTCACTACTCAATATGAGTAAAGGGATTGGGGCTGAAGTTGGGTCTTCAGAACTATCTTCCCCAGCACCATATGGTATACAAGGCTTGATGAGAGGGCTGGGAAGGTATGATTTGGAAGAGGATCCAGAATTCAGCCAGAGTCTTTACTGGAAGTAGAGGAAGAAAAAGAATGCTTTCTATATTTGTTCTGTCTATGCATTTTCTCAGTTTCCGGTCTTTCATTATACCTGTTTCCACTGCTCCTGGGACAAAAGAATTCATAGAAAGTACATCAGGCACAGGAAGTAGATAGCATGAGTGCCTTGGCTGCTGCCAGGCTCAAAAGCATTACCAGGAAGATAAACTGAATTCCCTGGGAAGTATGGAAGGTACTAGAGGATATATAGGATTGGTTAATGTTAGGTGGACAGAGTTAATTCCCTTAGGGTATATGGGAACCTCAGCAGAGTATATTCCTGGCTGCCCTGCCTTGAGTGTCTGACAGGCTCCTGCTATTTTGTTGCTGCTTCTAGTCCTGTGGCCAGAATTCTTCTTCTTCCCCCACCCCTTTTTCCAGTACTACTTCCTAGTCCCACCCCTCTATACACCAATATTCTTACTTGAAAAACACTAGAGGAAATGAACTACGTTATGACATGATTTTGGACAGTATTCCATGAAAATTTTCATTTCAAACCTCATATTAGCTTCTTTCCTAATAACATTAAAAATAAAAACATTAAAAAATTCTGTGATGTTTTTACAGCCACATTATCAATCTGTCATTAACATCTGTTGCTCATGGCTACCCTTATACATTTTTGATTTTTCTGTCCCTTCATTCTACTATTCCTTGCTGGAAGACCTTCATCTCCTTGGATCCACGTGTGGTCTTACTGGGCCACATTCAACATTTATAACTCTTCTCAATTCCTCACCTGACAAGGGACTGTTATCAGCCCTGGGGTTTTGTGTTTCCTGGAACAGGTGAGGAAATGTGCTTCACCATCCCAACTGAAAAAACCTAGTTTCCCAGGGAACCTAAGGTAAAGTCCAAACTTGCCCTTCCCTCAGTTTTCTCATTGACATTACCCAGACTCTTAACAAAATCACCCAGAGTCTTAATAATTCATGTGTATATGTGTGTGTATGTATTATATATATATAAGAAGCCCATAGATATATAGATAAATACAGATATATACAAATATTTATATATATATATGTATACAGGAGTCTATATATATATATGTACATATATATATGGAGAGAGAGAGAGACAGAGAGACAGAGAGAAAATTAGATTAAATCACTTGAAGAATCATAAAATTCTCTTCCAAAGCTTCATTGTCTATGGAGGTAGTATGTGTTGTTTTGGGATTTCACCAAGGTTAGTTAGATTCAACCATATTAGAAAGACTAAAAACATGCCTGCTTTCTGGGAACTAGCCTAGCCAATGTAGAGAGACCTGTCATCAGTGGGCTGGCTACTTAGGGATGAATTTTTTGGCCATGGCAGAGTGAAAGGAAGGAAAAATATATAGTATTTTTATTATTAAATGTATAATTATATACTATATTTATTATATATCCACAACATAAATATATACTGTTATAATATTAATTATATAATATATTGTTCACTTACCAAATGCAATGCCTGTATGATCTCATTTGCTCTTCCTAACAACTGTGAGGTAGAAAGGACAGGTGGTATTATCTCCCCATTTTACAAAGGACAAAACTGAGGGCTAGAGAAATTAAATGATATGCCCAAGATCATGTAGCTATGAGAACACAGAGCTAGGACTCTAAGGCAGGTCTTATGATTTCAGGTCTGGTGACTTTCTCCTGCTTCTTGTCACAGTTTAGGATAGTTGCCCCTATTTTCTACCTAGAGAGTTGTCATAGGAATATGATAGAGATTGAACCTGGAAAGGTAGGTGACACAGTTGCTACCTAAGGAATTGGTGACTAATAGGATCACACTGAATTCCAAGAGGCTGATCTGTTGTTATTCAGCTCAGGAAAACTTAGTGTCTAGATCTGTAGATACTGTATCATTACTAACACAATGTTTATATCCCCTGTGTTTAAACTTCATTTTGTCAACAGCTTTTGTTTGTGCTCATAGGAGTACTAGAAGAGCCCAAGAATTTTTCTTGTCAAACTCGGGACTTACAGATCTTGAACTGTACATGGGATCCAGGAAGAGATACATTATTGCCAGAGCATCTTATTCCAACCAACTACAGTTTATTTGAATGGCAAGTCATGTCTTCTGGTTGAAGTTTGGTAGTATTCTAGCCTTCCCTATACAAGATGTAAAGCTAAGCTGAAAGCTTCCCTGAGGTATTACAGAAAGCTGAAACAGATATGCCAAATTGCCAGCCTCTAAAGGGTTACTGGTTTGTTCTGGCAAAGTTTGACTAAATCTAATGAGTAGAAAGAAAAGCTACAAATCCAAGGGAGAATCCAATCTAATTCATGACTTGGGTCTACCTAATTTCCTACATTTCTTATACTGGCGTGATGTTTATAAATAATTATAGAACTCTAAAATCTATGAAGTATTTTGTAACTATGTCTTATTTGATTCTCAAAAGAATCTCATGGGATGGGTACCATTTGCTAATGACAAAAATGAGATTTTTAGAAATTGTCATTTTCCCACGGTCACAATTGTGTGATTTGGAACTCAAATCCAGGTCTTCTTATTCCAAGTCTGGTGATCTTTGTGAAAGTTACAAAATTCTTTGGCCAATAAAAATTAATAGAAGTTCCAACAAGCCACAAGGAAGAAACAGGAACACCTTAGTGTAAAATAACTATTAGTTATATCGTGCTTAAAGATTTACAAGGTGTTTTACAACGATCTCATTTGATCGTCACAACAACCCAGTACTATTCTTATTCTTATTTTACAGAAGAGGAAACTGAAACAGTTAAGAGATTTAAATCCAGGCCTTCCTGACTCTAGGCTCAGTGCTCTATCTAGTGTTCCACATCATGGTTTCTGTAAAAATATAAAATTTACCCCCCCCCCCCAAATTGTTTGAAATTCTATTTTTGTTCTTCATAATTTTCACTGGGGGAACAATTGGTCATCTGCCCCTGTTCCCAGTAATACAATTTGAAACATTCTGGATGTGCTCCTTAGGCAGGAGCGGGTCTGCTTCAACCAAAATTATATTATTGTAATTATTTGTTTGTTTGTTTTTAAGGTTTTCCCAAAAAAAGGTCAACTGTGTTCACAGAAATTGGTGCACTTGGGAACTAGCCTCTGACATACAGGACATGTATAACTTCACATTGACAGCTGAAAATAAACTAAGAAAGAGAAGAGTGGACCTTCTCTTTAATGTAACCCAGCAAGGTAAAAATATGAATACAGCAAAGTCAACTGTATAATTTCTCTCTCCAAATCTTTATCCAAGACGTAACATGCACTTGCTCACACTCTATTGTATTGTATACAAACACACATATACATAGATACATACACATTCACACACACATACCCATGTACTCACAATACATGCACACATATATACATGCATACACACAAACACATATGTACATAATACATGCACTTGCATACTTATATACACATGTACAATACACTTGAAGACACATGCAGGCACATATATCCATATACCTATGAACATAGAAATGCATATACAAGCACACATACACATACATGCCTGCACACAAGGCATACCTATGAATATGTGCATGTATGCAAGACATATACATGCACATACATTCCCATACATGAATGCACAAATGCACACATATACACACATATTCAAGTGCATATACACTTCTATATATATGCACATGTGAAGACATGTCCACACATACATATATAGCCATGCACCCACAAAATACATACATGCACACCTATACACACATACATGTGCACACATATATGCCACACATCTATACATAATACATATAACACATGCACACATGTACGCATAGAAATGTACACAGACATCTATATATACAATACATATAAACACATATATTCATAGTATACACACATATATATACACACAAAAATAAGCATACACATATATATTCACATACATATCTAAATATAGACATCCAAACAAGAATGCAGATATATGAGCACATACATATAGTCATACACCTGTACATACATATATACACACATACATGTTCATGCACATACATAACTATATACACATATACATATACATATAGACACAGCACACACATACATAATACATTAAAATACACACATATGTACATACCACACCATGCACATATACATAAATACATGTAAGCATGCCTGCATATACCTATGTATAAACATCTACATGCAGAGTACATGTGTGCATGCATGCAATATACACACATGTTTGTGCATATATGTACAAACCTAATCACATCCATGCATATACACATATACATCTATTTATATACACAAATAGATTTCTCTACACACACACACACACACACACACACACACACACACCCCTCCAGGACCTAAGGTACGGTGAAAGGAGCACTGACTCTAGCATCAGATGACCTATTTTTCATCTGTTCTGTTATGTTTATTACTTAGGTGACTCTGAACAAATCATTTAATTTCTCTGGACTACTATTCATTCACTCAAATGTAAAGTGAGAAAAGGGTTTGAACTAGATCTTTGAGATGTCTTCCAGCTCTAGTGTTACAAATGATTCTATGATAAGGTTTCTCTTAAATCAAGTTTGAATGTTAGCCATCCTCCATTACTTAATAACTTTTTTCCTCTCACTGAAAAATCATAGGCAACAATCCTTCCCCTACTTAAAATCTTCTCTTCCTACTCAGTTATCATGTTATTTTGATTTGCCAAATGACTTCCCTATATGTATTGTACCTTATTGTACCTTAATCATGTCATAGACATTATAGAAAACCTTTTTTTTTTTAGGGAGGAGAGAAGGGAAGACGTTTTCCAAAAAGAAGATATTACATACTTAATGTCATTTTCTTATTTGGATGGAGATATTTGATTAGTTTTTATGCTAAAATACCAAAAGTTAAGTCAGTCAAGAAATATTTGCTAAATACTTTGTGCTAGGAACAGCTATAATTAGTAATTTAAAGGATTTTTTTAATATGGCTATTAATGTCTTCTATTTCTTCCTCTGAAAATTGCCTTTTTATCTCCTTTGGCCATTTATGCAATTAGAGAATGATTCTTTTTCTTGTAAATTTGATTTAGTTCTTTATAAATAAAACCTTTGTTGGAGAAACTTATAAAAATGTATCCAAATTTCCTGCCTTTCTTCTAGGAGCATTGATTTTGTTTGTGTAAAATCTTTCTAATTGTATGCAATCAAAATTACCCATTTTGTCTCCCATGAACCTTTCTATCTCTTGTTTGATCTTTCCCTTTCCATTCATTTGACATATAATTTTTTTTTCACGTTTCTCTAATCTGTCTATAATAGCCACTTTCATGTCCAAATCATGTACCCATTTTGAGCTTATATTGGTCTCTATATAATGGTCTCTACCTAATTTCTATCATACTACTTTCCAGTTTTCTCAACAATTTTTATTGAATAGAGAATTCTTGTCCCAATAGCTAAAATCTTTGTGTTTACCAACATTAACCTACTTTGCTCATTTATTTGCTTCTAAAAAATTGTATGCCTGATCTATTCCACTCATCAATCCCTCTATTTCTTACCCAGTATCAAATTGTTTTGTTGATTAAAGCTTTGTCATATAGTCTGGTACTGCTAAATCCTCTTCCTTCTGATTTTCCTTAAGGTGGCTTTCAAGCCATTATGCCAAATGAATGTCTTAATTGACTTTTACCAGAATTAGTAGGAATTTAAGTTTGCTACTTAAAGAACACATATAGGATCTATGTTCATTTTTTTTACTCTCTTAACAGTTCAACCAAAGCTTGCTGGTGAAATATCTATTAAACATATAGGTGGAACAGAGGCAACACTAAAATGGAAAATTATTCCCAATAAAAAAAGACTCAGTTTTTTGTGTCAGATTGAAGTCTATCATGATGGAAAAGTAATACAGGTAAAAAAAAGTGGTCCTTGGCTTATGGAATTGAGCTGTTGAAAGTTTAGTTTTTTTTCTTGACCTCTGGCATCAAAGGGCACATGATGTATTGGGATCTCCATTGAAAAGTCTGTGAAATTAATTTCTCATTGTTGAGAAATTTCAGTCCAGATAGGTCTGGATAGAGTTAACTGGGAATTTTTGTGTCAAGGTCATGGATCAGAAAATATCTGTGGGCCAAAGGGAATAAAAGGCACTTCATTTCTTTATGGATGAGAAGGGCAAGATATTGATCTATGGAGGAAAGAATGAGATTTTGAAAACTTTGGGGGATGGTGAGGGCAAGGTGAAAGGGAAACTCACTCCAAGATGACATCTGGAAGCTTTCCATTTTAATAGTTATAATAGTTATGGTGCCTGTAGCTGTGGGAAGCTGAATGATACCCACAGAAGCTCTATTTATCATTTCTTCTTTGATTCTCCAGTACAACACTTCCAACTATCAATTCACTTTAAGAGAACTGCAACCTTATACAGCACATTCAACTCGAGTACGCTGCTGCATTGCCAATCACTTTTGGAAATGGAGTGAATGGAAAAGCAAAAACTTCACCACAGATGAAGATGGTAAGTTTGATCCATTGCATACAACTCCAAGACATTTGTTGGTTGAGACTTGTCTGCAGGCTCATGGTACTACCTAAAACTTAATGAGATAAAATCATCAGGGTTTTGTGGTTTAGTTGACATATTTTTAAAAAAAAATTTTCCTGTATCAAATACATAAGTTTTTAAACTTGACGGGGGGTGGGAGGTGTTAGTGTATGGACCTGTAATTCCATTGGTTAAAGGAATCCCTCAATGAGAAAATATCTTCAATCAATTCAGATCTATTAATTCAGAGTTATTGAAAAGGGAATAGCAAAGTAAACTGTATAATCTTTTTCTTCAAATCTTTACCAATATGTAATATGTTTGCACTCTATGTCTCTGTCCTCCTTCCCTCTCTCCGTGTTTCTTAACCTCTATCTCCCTCCTTCTCTCTCCCTCCCTCACTCTCTCTTTCTGTCCCTCTCTTCCCCCCTTCCTCAATCTCTCTGTCTCTGTCCTCCCCCTCCCTGTGTCTGTTTTCCTCAATCTCTCTCTTTCTTTCTCTCTGTTTCTATGTGGTTGTGCCTATCTCCCTGTCTCTGCCACTTTCTGTTGCAGAAAGATGCCTGTGGCTATGAGAAGTTGAATGATATCCTGGATCACATAGTCAGCATGTGTCAGGCAGGATGTGAAACCAGTTCTTGATTCTGTGGATGGTTCTCTAGGCATTATGCAAAATGAATTATTAATTCACCTTTACATAATATTTTGAGGCTCCCAAAACCTTTTCTTCATAACAGAGATAAGCAGTGTGACCTTATCCTACCCAAATAATCATAGAACTAAACATCTCAGAGCTTGATTTTGATCTTAGACTCTCAGATAAGACAACATATTTCCATTTTACAGATGTGGCTTAGAAAAAGTAATTAGTGACTTACTTAAGGTTATGCAGCTTAGTCTGTAACCTAAAGGGGAAGCAAATCCTGAAAATCCTTTCTCCTAGTGCCATGTATTAGAAACATTATCAGTAAATAAGGGCATTATTTTTCAGGTGATGGATCTCTTGATTTTTCTGTCACAGAAGATCATTGAGATTATTGAGCTATTTACAAAGTACTAAGTAAAGTAAAGAACTTCTGATTGAATGTTTTTTTTTTCTCTCATTGAATTTTTAAAAAATTTCATATGGACATAGATTTCATTTTTGTTTTCTAGAGTTATAACTGCAAAAATGAAACCTAAATTGCAAGTTTTGTTTGGGGTTAAAAAAATTGATTTCTCATGCTTAAGTGATCATCCACAGATAAAGTAGTTTTTGTTTTTTTAATACCAATTTAAGTGGGAATTTTGTGCAATTTGGACAGGGATTCAGATAACAAGAAAGAAAGACTTTTCAGCTCTGACCCCCTCCTGGCTCACCATTAAGTATCTGTATAGCATCTTTCAGGCCAATATGTACCTTTTGTACTTTTAGAAATCAGGCAAAAGAATAATGGTGCCTCCCACTCTTGGAAATTCTGGAATTAAGGGAATTTACCTGGCTTACTTTCTGTAGATTATCCTATTCAGCAAATTTAATTTCATTCAATATACATTAAAAATCTACTTAGATCTACTAAGAATCATCAAAGTATTATGCAGGGCTCTAGGAATACAAAGGCAAAAAACAAAGCAGTCCCTACTTGTAATTATGGAGTTTACATCCTTTCTCCTAAAGAAAAAAAAATTTATTGATGTCTTTTGTTTTTACTCCACTATCTTTTCAGATATACATGCCCTCTCATCTCATCACTTCTCCCTCCACTCCAATTGAATCCTTTCTCATAAGAAAAAAATACATAATAAAAAATATTCTGCCCCCCTCTCTTCCCTCTCTTTGAGGAGAAGGAAGTGTTTAGGACTCTAGGGCCATTATTGGTTTTCTATTCACTTAAGAATTCATGTTTTTCTAGTGATTTTTTTTTTGCATTTTCATTGTTGTAGTTATTATTTATATTCTCCCATTTCTTCTTATTTCACTTAGTGTTACTTGATACATATCTCCCCCTGTTTCTATGAATTCTATGTTTGTCAATTCTCACTATACATTAATATTTCAGTATAATCATTTTCTCTACTTTGTTTAGACATTGCCTAGTGTAAGCTTGCTTACAATTTTTTGCTATGATAAAAAGTGTTGACCTGAGGTTTTTCATTCATGTCTGTTTTTTTTAAAATTTTATTTTATTTGCAAAACATGTGTATGGGTAATTCTTCAACATTAACCCTTACATAGCTTTCTGTTACAAATTTTTTCCCCCAACTCCCCACCCCTCCCCTAGATGGCAGGATGTCCACTACATGTTAATTATGTTAAAATATTTGACAAATCGAATATATGTATACATATTTCCAAACTTAGCATTGTTGTGCAAGAAAACTTGTATCTACACGAAAGACATATCAGATAAAGGAAACACAATGTAAGCAAATGTCAATCAAGAGTATGAGAATGTTATGTTGTGGTCCACATTTCGCATCCCTCTCTCTGGGTGTATATGGCTTTCTTCAGTGAACAATTGGAAGTGGTTTGAAACATTTCATTGTTGAAGAGAGCCATGTCCATCAGAATTGATCGTCATATAGTATTGTTGTTGCCGTGTATAATGATCTTCTGGTTCTGCTCATTTCACTCAGCATCAGTTCATGCAAGTCTCTCCAGGCCTCTCTGAAATTGTCCTGCTGGTCGTTTTTTACAGAACAATAATATTCCATAATATTCATATACCATAATTTATCAGCCATTCTCCAATTGAAGGGCATCTATTCAGTTTCCAGTTTCTAGCCACTACAAAAAGGACTGCCACAAACATTCTTGCACAATTCATGTCTGTTTTTGACAAAACTATACACCCTTCAGAAGCACCAATTTTTAAGGTTAATGCCAATCTTCATAGAATCTAAATATCTGAAAGTAAAATTAGAGGTCATTTAGTCAAAGTTCCTCATTTTTAATTGAAAAAAAAAACTATTCTGCTCCATTCCTTTGACTCTTGTAAACTATACTACCAGTTAAGATTTAAGGTGGTGATTGTCAGAGGGATTAACCACCAGAAATTCAAAAGTGATTATAATTCATTGGTTGTGACATTTTCCTTTGAGACCAAATTAAAGGAGGAAAGAGTCAGAGATGGTATGGAATTGGTTTGGAAGATAAAGAGAGAGAGAAGAGAATTCCAAAAGGATTGCTCTGGTTTTCACAGTGAATGAAGTATTTGGGGAAGTTCACTGCTAAGACATGGGGAGGGGAGGTAAATTGAAGAGAGAAAATATTTGGAATAAATACTGATGATACTAAGATAGTTAATCAGGGCGATATGCAGCAGTCAAAAGTCAGTTGAGGTTACATAGCACAAATTTTAATGAATTCATTTAGAATGTTGTTGTTTATTTTCCCTTCCTCCTTCAGTGCTCAGCGACATACATAGATGAGCAGAGAAATTGGTTGGTAAGAGGTTGGGCAAAAGCTTCTTTTCTGAACTGGAGACAACCTGAATGTCTTGCTATGAGTTCTTGGCATGGCCTGAAACCTTTTATTTGGTTCATTTCAGTGCCCTCAGGGGCTCTCGATGTCTGGAGAATTGTGGAACCAGTTTCAATGGGATATAATGTGAAAATATTCTGGAAGGTGAGTTGTTTTGGACTCGAGTTTCCAAATGCTTTCGGGATAGCTTCCTCTAAATGTTCTATACTACTCTAAGATTTACATATCTGAAACTTACTTCATCATTCCCCCCCCCCAAACCTGTCCCCTTTTCTGACTTTCCTACTTATTATTAAAAGCATCTCCATTTCCCCCCAAGTGCTTGTAACTCCAGTGACTTCCCACTTCACCTCCAACCCTGCCAACATTCAATCACTTACCAAGTTCTGTTTCCTCAGTATCCCTCACATCTGTTCCTTTCTTACTATTTTCACTGTCTCTACTCCAGATACCCTCCTAATGTGACTGAACTGTTGCAATAACTTCCTAACAGTTTTCTCATCCTAGTTATTTCTCTCCTTCAGGTCTTCCTAGATTAAACTTCCAGATGCCCAATTTTGATTATTTCATTTTTCCAATTCATTATGGTCTAGAGAAAAGAGTGCAGAATGTAGGACAGATGTCCTAGGATCAAATCTCTGCTCTGTTCCTTACTACCTTTATGATCTTGGACAGCTCATTTCTCCTTTTTGGGCCTTAATTATTCATTCATAAAATGAGGGCATTGGACCCGATGATCTCTAACATCTCCTGCATCGCTAGATCTGTGATCCTATTAATAATATTTTCTTGCTAAGAGCAGCATATTTAAAGTTTTTTATTTTAAATATGATTTTAAATGTAAATATCTATATTTTATTTGTAAGGGCAAGATATTTAAAGATATGTTAGAGGTAAGAAGATTAAGGAAAATTAACCCTGTTGTTTAGAGTAGATGAAATGATAATAGACTGTGAAAAAAATCTCTAGGGAGGAAAAAAAATTTAGATGGTATGGCCTATAGAGTGAAGACCATTTAAAAATGTTTCTCAATATTTCTTTTCAGCCTCTACCAACATTTCAAGCTAATGGAAAAATCCAAAATTATAGCATCGTTATGAAAACACTGGGGAAAGTGCATAGGGAGGACATTTTCTTTTCTGAATCAGACAGTAATAGCATCGAAAAAATTATTGACCAACAGTCCTATCAGATTAGTGTTGCAGCCTTCAATAGTATTGGATCTTCTACCCCTTCAGTCATTGTGGTCTCTGGAGATACTGAAAACAGTGAGTACATATCCTTTTTGAAAAAAATCTTACAGGAAATTATGAAATAATCTAAATATCTTTTGATTTTTACATAAAATGTTCTTTCAAACTTAAGAGGTAAAGGAAATTGTTGTTAGTTGCTTCTCTAACAACAATAAAAAGTTGTTAATTGCTTCTTATCTCAGGGGAACTTTTTATGGGTAACAGATTCAATTTTAATTCCATTTGGAAATCATACAGAACACTGTATAAGGCCCTGGAATGGAATAGCACAAAGTCTTTGCCCTCAAAGAACTTTTACTTTAGTAAGCGATTGAGATACATATACAAAGAAATATGTATAGCAACTCTCATACTTGCTGCCAGTCCTCCCCCCTGCCCTGCCTCCCTCCTTATCCCCCCTCAGCACTTCATCACTGACTCTGCTGTAGCTCTTTCCCCTTCAACCTCCATCAAACATGCTGATCAAAGTTGGGATGGGGGGAGAGTGCTACTCTAAATTACTACCCTTGGGATCCTTGCAGATAAATATACCTACAAATGTCATAGTTCATGAGGCCCCAGTGGTATATTTCCTATTTAAAATATATAGTCACAAATACACAATTAACCTTTATAAAAACATTTATTGAAAATGAAAAGGCATAGCATTTATATACTCTTGTGCCTATAATCTCAATTTATAGCTTTAAGTTTAGGTGATATCTTTTGCTGAAGTACTGTTATATTCTTTTAGTAAAGAGTAGTGACCCTTACCCTAAGCTTGACAAAATCCTCCTCAATTCTGTGCCTTCAAAAGAATACTTCTCTTAGCAATACTAAGTAAAAACAAGGAAAGTGTCTTCTTTTCTTCACTTCTCAGCAGCAGATGATAAAATAGATAAATTAAGCATTTATTAGGTGAATACTAAGTGCTAGGAACTGTACATTAACATAGCTTACAAATACAAGGGGAAAAAGAAAGACCTTGCTTTTAAGAAACTTATAATGATGGAAGATAATACATAAAAGAGATCTGGGAAAGGAAAGGTACATATATAAGGGAAAGGTGGAAAAGTCCAGAATCATTAGTGAACAAGAAGCAGAAGCAAACATGATTGATCTAGTGCTTCCTGAAATGATGATCCTGGGAAAGAAAGAACTTATCAATCAGAAGGAGGAGTCTGTAGGGGAAGAGACCTCACCAAGTTATGAAGACCATAGGTTTAGGAAAAAAAGTCCAGAGGGTTAGGAGTAGAGCAGAGAAAAGAGTAAATATGAATATCCTGAACATATCCTGAAAGAGAGAACATTAGCCTTAATTTGGTCAACTGGAATCTACCTGACCTTAAGTGATGTATAAAGAGATAGTTACAACATCTCTCTGACAGATTCTAAAGTCTGTTGTTTGGTGGTTGTGGTTTTGTTTTTTTAATCTTTCTATCTCCCTGGTTTATCATTTGGGTTTCTTATGTTCAAGACCTCAATATATCTTATAGTTAACAACCAAATTTTCATTTTCTGATTTTGTCCTCAGAGCCAAGCACAACAAATCTAATCCTTCAAAGGGGTCCAATGTTGACTCTTTTTTATGGGAAATTAATTCTGGCTCTGTCCTCAAAAGCTTGAGGAAAGCCAATTATAAAACTTCCTCCTCATCACACAGCACCAATCCCTCAGTCACTCATAGTGAGAAGGAAGCTCACTAAAGCCTTCACATTTTGGATTAGCAATAGCAAGAAATATTACATGTGCTCAAATGGCTGAGTCTGTCAGGGCCTCATTGTCTATTACATTATAATTAAGGGGTTGGATCAGATGGCATGACAGAGAGAAAATAAGCAAATGAATATGTACAAACAAGCTATATATAAAATATGAAGATTAGGAAATGATTAAAGAGGGAAACCACTAGAGTTAAGAGAAATTGAGATGATTTCCTAGAAGATGAGGTTTTAGATGGGACTTTTGGAAAACAGTAGGTAGAGATGAAGATCTTTTCCCAAGAACATCATTATTATCATCATCTTCAACATTGTATCATCTTCATTAATACAGCAATTTGAAGTTTGTAAAACACTTTATAAAGATCTCATTTTACTTCACATGATCCTGGGAGATGTGTCATTATTATCTCCATTTTACAGATGAGTAAATTAAAGATACAAAGTTACATGGCTTGCCCAGAATCATAAAGCTAGTAAGTATCTAAGGCTCAATTTGAATTCATCTCTTTCTGATTCCAGGTTCAGAGCTTTATTCACCATCAACTTCCCACATTCCTCACATAGTTAGAAAGGAGAGAGCTGGCATTCCACCTCAGCTACTTTAATTCCAAATTCAATATTCTTTTCACTACATCTTCTAAGTCACCAGTTCTCTCCTCTCTTCCGAACTCCATCTGCATTTGTAGAAGTAATAAGGGATATTTGAAGATCTCTAATGACTCTCTATGGGTAAGCTATTCAGTAAGAGAAAGAAATACCCCAAAGTTGAGGGAGTCATTACTAAGCCTCTTGATATACTCTGCTCACAATACAAGGCTATACTAGGGCTTATGTCTATATTATTAACACCGATCCCTTCTTACATGTTCCTAGAGCTCTTTAGGCAAATTACCTCTCTGGGTCTCAGTACCTCATCTTCTTCCCTTTACTTTAGCCCCATCACATTTTACCTTATTGTTGGGCTAGAATTTGTTGTTGTCATCATTCAATCACGTCTGACTCTTTGTGAACCCATTTGGGGTTTTCTTGGCAAAGATATTGGAGTGGTTTGCCATTTGTTTCTCCAACTCATTTTTACAGATGAGGAAACTGAGTCAAACAGGGTTAAATGACTTGCCCAGGGTCACACAGCTTGTGAGAATTGGAGGCCAAATGGGAGTTCAAGAATAGGAATCTTCATGAATCCAGGTCCAGGGCTTTGTTCACTGTGCCACCCACCTGCCCCCATTTTATCTTATATCATGCTTTTTTGTATATATGACATGAAGGGAAAGACTTTTGTCATTTTCCATCTTTGTATCCTCCCTACCTGACTCAGTGACATACACAAAATTAACACTGAATGTTTATCAAATTGAATATTTCTGCTTGGATATTAAATTATATTTTTAAAATTCATTTTTTCTGGAGGTTAAAATGTACAGTTCATTTAAACTGAGCAATGTTTTCTTCAAGGTGCACAAAACATAAAAGAAGAGAGAGTTAATGGCACAAGAGATGGAATATATCTGTCTTGGAAATCTGACCCAGCAGAAGCTGAAGGCTATGTTGTAGATTGGTGTAACTATCCCCAGGATGCAGTCTGTGACTTCCAGTGGAAAAAATTCGGTTCCAATACCACCAGTGCAATCATCAGATCTGGTAAGGGCAACCTACAGGTTAATTGATGTCTGAGTAAATGAAGTACCTTCCCTTGCTAATCCCATTAGACCAGAACTTCTGAACTACCTTCCAGGAACCTTGGTTTGGCTTTTAGTTCCCCAAGTAAAGTGAATGATGAGAGTTTGATGTTCACAATATCTTATTTTAGGGAATTGCATATACTTTCACTTCTCTGAAAGTGGGCCTCTCATTGGAAACACTTGGGCTGAATCATGGACTTTGTTTCTACAGAGCCCCATAAGGATAATTCTGAGATTCTTCAGGTAGAACATAGTACATGTACATCCTATTTAAAATACACTTAATTCTTTTATAATGAGGTGGTGTCCATCTATATAGATTTTAGGGGGGCACTGATGCTGCTATTATCTTCCTTTATTTTGAGTTGCATATTATTTTTAGTTGCCTCCTTGGAATGGGAATCATATTAGGTTGTAAATTCCTCTTCAGTATGACCCACTTACTATATATAAATATCTGTTGTTTGATTTCTGTAAATCTGATGTTGAAAAATTGTCCTGTATCAACCCTAAATTCCCTTCCTTTCTTCCTTCCTTCCTTCCTTCCTTCCTTCCTTCCTTCCTTCCTTCCTT
>JAJPUD010000353.1:275270-311850 GCA_023553655.1 Myrmecobius fasciatus
TCAAATACTTATTAGCTGCAAAATTGTGGCCAAGTCATTTCACTTCTTTCAGCCTCAATTTCTTCATCTGTAAAATGGAAGTAAATAGCAATAACTTCACAAGAAAGGATGTACATATAGGAGTTAACCTTTGAAGTATTATTCATTTTAATTTTGTTTAAAACTTCATTAAGTTTGTTCATGTAAGATTTTATGTATTTTAATTTAATTTTGTTTACAATTTCATTGTTCATTTAAGATGAGTGGAATGAAAGCATTCTGGAAATTAAAAACAACAAGAAAGAAAAAAAATTTTTCCCCAACCAATTTCTTTTCCTAGCACTTGATTGCAAGCCAGCTGTGACTGTTGAAAATTTGGCTTCTACTTCACTGACCTTGAATTGGAAGGA
Organism: Myrmecobius fasciatus; assembly: GCA_023553655.1. Classification (NCBI taxonomy): domain Eukaryota; kingdom Metazoa; phylum Chordata; class Mammalia; order Dasyuromorphia; family Myrmecobiidae; genus Myrmecobius; species Myrmecobius fasciatus. The sequence goes on from JAJPUD010000353.1 coordinate 275,660, forward strand.
TAATTGCACTGATGAACCCCAGTATGGCTTCTTTAATGGGTACCACATTTATATGAAACCTGAAGTGGGGGGTTCCTGTGACCCAGAGACAGAAAAGCAAAATTTTTCAGGTAACATTTACTTAGATATGGAAAAGTTATCTCTTCATTTTTAAATATATGAAAGATATTTGTCAATTTAGAATGTGATTTTTGACAGGTACATTGGGTAAAGTTTATCTTTGTTCTTAAGTAAATCAAAGTTGCCTATCTTTACAATGTTTGTATAGTATGTTGTTTCTCTTGTTCTGCTTACTTCATTCTGTATCACTTTATACACATTTTCCCACTTTTCTCTCTAACCATCCTGTACATCATGTCTTCCATTCAATAACATCTCATTACCATACTTTGTTCAGTTGTAATCCAACTGAGAGACACTAAGTTTTCAGTTCTTTACCACCAGCTGCTCTAACCATGATTTCAGAGACCTTGATGACAAAGATACAATAGTTTCAACATGCAGAATGAAACATCAATTTTTGGACATGGGAATTTTTTTTTGCTTAACTATGCATATAGATTATAAAGTTGTTTTTAATGGGGGGGGAGAAGAAAATGAATTCTTGTTAATTGGAAAAATACAAAGGATAAAAATCTCTGCTAAGTTATAGTGTAAACAAAGTTACACTGAGGTTAATTCATTAAAAAAAAGAAAAAATCCAACTAGTTTCTACTTTTAGAATCACTTGTGTATTATCTCTATATGCACACAAATAGTAATTATAAATGAATCTCATATACTCACTAAAGCAGATAGATCAAAGCAGGAATGGTGCTGACCTTATTAATGGGGAAGTAAAGAGGGAAGGCATATAAATCCCTGGTACTGCCTTTTGTGAAATTAATCAAAATCCTGTCCAAAAAAATATGTCTGAGGTAAAAACTATTTTAGCTCTTCAGACTCCTTCCTACTCCCAAAATCACATTGGACACACAAAACTCATTCTTTTTTTTCCCCTGGGGATAATAATAGCCCCTGACTGGGACAGCTGTTGTGAGGATCAAAGAGATATTTGTAAAAACAAAAACAAAAAACTACTTAATACAGTAGGGCAGCTAAAAGATGAAGTAGATTGAGTGCCTGGTCTGAAATCAGGAAGACTCAGATACTAGCTGTGTGACTCTGGACAAGTCATTTAATCCTGTTTGCCTCAGTTTCTCCATCTGTAAACTGAACTGGAGAAGGAAATGGCAAACCACTCTAGTATTTTATCCAAAATGGGGTCATGAAGAGTCAGGCTTGCTTGAAAAATACTTGAATAGCTACAAACCTTCCCCTCTATGTGCAAAATTTCTGAATCTGCCAGATGCTTGTGTGTGTGTGTGTGTGTGTGTGTGTGTGTGTATGTGTGTCTTTCTGTCTGTCTATTATATCCTTTGCTTGAAATAATGAAATTCTGACCTGTGGTGAGGAGTTAAAGGGGAATGGTAAAAGAATGACTTTTAGGAAAATCCTAAGGGAAATATACATTTTAAGAATGAAAAAAATTTTGAAACACGTGATATTGTTCACTGTTTTAGGCATTCATTCAAATCGTGATAAACAATGTACAAGTTAACTCTTATCTCCCATGTTTTTTTTTTTACAAAATAATTTTTAATTGATGTCTTCTGTTTTCTCTTTAGTTTATAGATAACTAATAATTTTCTTTTCTTTTTCAAGATAAAATAATAGTCTGTAAATACACAGTTCCAAATACAAATCAAAAGACTTTCAATGTGAAAAAATTACAGCCAAATTCAACATACAACTTTGAAGTTAAAGCTTACACAGGTGGTGGAGACAGCCTTGGAAGTTTTATAAAAGTCACAACTGGAACCCCTGAAAACAGTGAGTTAGAAAAAATCAAAAACCCAGTAAAGAAGGGACTTGGTCCTTCCTCGGAGTATTCCTCAGTACTTGCTGTTGATTTCTCCTTTGCCTCCATCACTTCTTTCCCTTGAATCATCCTTTCTGGGTATGTGTTGTTCCTCTTCCCTATTCAACCCCATTGCCTCCCTCTTCCTCCTCTTTCTCTAACTTTTGTTCTTCTTCCTCCACTTCTGCCTCCTTCTAATAAAAACTCCTATACAGCAGAAACTATTTTGTGGGTTTTGTTGTCTTTTTTTTGTTTGTTTGTTTTTGTATCCCTAGCCTTAAGTATAGTATCTTGAAATGAGTTAGGAACTTAAATATGCATTGAACTTAATTTCCATTTAACATTCAACTATTCATTCAGCAAACATTTTTAGACACCAAGTACAAAACACTGAGAATACAAAGATGAAAAATTATACAATCTTTGCCTTTAAAGAATTTATAGTCAAGAAGGAGAATCCAACACGCATAGAAATATATTTCAAGCAAGAATATGTAAGGGAGGTCAGAGTGGCTCAAGAGATAGAACAGATCATGGAAAAGTTCATAGAGGAGGTGGGATATGCAGTGGGCCTTGAAAAAAGAGAAAGATTTCCACCTGAGAAGATAGGGTTGTAAGGTCAGAGAGGATGTTGTGGAGAGGGGATATGGGTGTGTGTGTGTGAATTTTCTTCTAGGCATGGAAAAGGGGAATAAGAATAGGGGATAGATTAAGAAGAGAGAATTGAGAAAAGGCAAAGTAAGAGCAGGTATGCATTTTTAAAAAATCTCCATGCAAGTTGCTAGTGATATAAGAAAACAACAACAACAACAACAACAACAACAACAACAACAACAACAACAACAACAACAAACACTTGTGTAGAATCTGGCAAATTGAATCAAAAAATCTGTCCATTTGTCTGGTAAATGGGTCAATGGATATGAACAGTTTGCTTACTTTTCTAGAATAATTCCAAATTATTTTCTAGAACAAATGAACCAAGCTGCAGTTTTATTAAGTATATTAATGTGGTGATCTTTTTATAGTCTTTCCAACACTTTTATTGTCTTTTCCCATTTTTTATCTAATTTAAGGGGCTATTTAATTTTCATTTCACTTATTATTAGCAATTTGGTATATTTAAAAAATATAGTTTCCCAGGGCTTATATGTATTTTATATTGTTCATATCCTTTGACCTCTTATCTATCTATTGAACAAATTGTTTTTTTTTTTAAAGGCACTGTGTAAAGACTATCAATACTGATAAAGAAAATATTGAAAAGAGAAAAAAATTAAATTTCTGACATGGATAAAATCTAAGGATTAATAAACTTTATTTTCCACATGCAGATTTATTTTTAATATTGAGCTTATGGTAGAAGTGAAAGTTATTCATTGAAAAATTATTCTTCTTTCTTCAGCCAATTTAATAATGACTATACTATTTCCAATGGCCTTCTTTTCTCTGCTGCTCATCATCGGGTTGAACTTGAAAATTCAGTGGTAAGTGTTATGAAACTTTCAGAGACAGGGATATGCCTTATTAAAACTAGAAAAAGTCAGTTGGAATTCAATTGAAACCACTGAATTTTCTAGGAGGAAAAAACAGAAGAGGAAAGAAAGAAAGAAAGAAGCCACAGACCAGATTATTCAATTAAGTTTTTAGTACTATTTTTACTATACATGAATGAAGAGAAAAAGATAATTTTTTGTTTAAAATTATTTCACATGGAAATGTTTTATATATTGATAATTTAATATCATTTTTTACTCTTCTTCCAGGGTAAAGGAGAAGTGCTTCCCTGATATTCCAGATCCTTACAAGAGCAGTGTCTTGTCACTGATGAAATTCAAGGTGAGACTTCCAATTGTTCAGTGAAGAAAGCCATATACACCCAGAGAGAGGGATGTAAAATGTGGACCACAACATAACATTTTCATGCTCTCGATTGATGTTTGCTTGCATTGTGTTTCCTTTCTCAGATTTTTCTTTTTTGTAGATGCGATTTTTCTTGTACAACAACAATAAGTGTGGAAATATGTATACATATATTCAATTTGTCAAGTATTTTAACATAATTAACATGTAGTGGATATCCTGCCATCTAGGGGAGAGGTGGGGAGTTGAGGGGAAAAATTTGTAACAGAAAGCTTTGTAAGGGTTAATGTTGAAGAATTACTCATACATATGTTTTGCAAATAAAAAAATAAATAAATTAAAAAAAAAAAGAAATTCAAGGTGAGAAAGAGTGAAAAAGTACTATATAGTGAATGTGGAAGAAAGGAGTCTAGCAATACCAGATACTGCAAAACAGTAATCATATCAAAACAATTTGATATAGGCAAAGAAATAGAGAGAAAGGGGATTTACAGATGAGCAAATGAATCTAGTGATTGATAAAACAAAGATTAAGTTTTGACATAGGACCGTCCTATTCAACAAAAATTATTGAAAAAACTAAGAAGCAGATTGAAAGGAATTATCTTATAAATCAATGTCTCATACTGTTTACCAAGAAAAGTTCTAAATGGGGAGCTGGATTAGACATAAAGGGTGACATCATAGACAATTTTAAGAATAAGGAAATTAACTGTCAGAGCTATCTATGGATAGTAGGGAGAATTCATGACCTAACAAAATAAATTTATACATACATATATAATTACACACACATATTGCCATTCTGAAATATCTCACATATACATACATGCATATATATATATACACATACATATATTTATATTTGACATGACCAATGCAAAATTTGTTTTATTTTACTACTATATATTTGTAATAAGTTTTTTTTTTAAACTTTCTCAAGGTAGAGAGGGGGAGAAAGCAAATTTTCATTAATTGAAAAAAATTAATTTTAAAAATATTAAAAATAGGCTTCTGAGAGGGACAAATGCCAAGAAGAGCACTAATCTTTACTCCCCAACAGGAAACTAAAAGTGAATAGATTAAAGGTAGTTTAAATCCTTTGCTTTTAAACCGTCATCTTCAGTTAGTTACATTTGCCTTCTTTAGCAAGTATTGTCTTGATTTTTTTTCCCAGGGAAGTGTTCACCAGGCCACACTGAACACCAGTGACTGTATTCCTGATGCCATTGAAGTCGTGAACAAGCCAGAAATAAATAAAATGCAGGGATCGAGGACATTACTTGTGGAAAATGAGATGACCAAACCTGCTTATCTCTACCTCCTTCCAACAGAAAAAGATGCCTGCATCTGTTTTGAGAACTTCACTTATCGTCAAGAAGCACCTGACTCTGATTCTTCTAGACAAATTCAGATGATACCCACTGACCCAACAAGGTCTTTGGGGCCTGCTGAGCATTTACTAAAGGTAGAAAAGGACTACATTGGATCATTGGACAATATTCCTGCTGGAGAAGAAGCCAGTTTGAATTATGTATCCCAGTTGGCTCCAATCATGTCTGGAGATAAAGGCAATATTTCATCTAATCTTGAACCAGCACACTGCTCAGAATATAAAATGCAAATGGTGATGTCCACAGGCCTGGCTCTGTCCCTTCCTCCAGAAGGTGACAGACCCATCTCAGTTACTTCTTTAGATCAACTTGAAAAACCATGCTAACCAGTGTCTAAGTTTTATACCTTCATACTCCATGATGCTAAGACTTTCAAATCCTCAGTGCTTATGGGCTAAAAGCATGTTTGTACCTGAAATCATCATTCATCAGGCACAGGGGCCTAGGACTGCATGCAAAGAGACTCCAGAAGGGCCATGGAAATCCTGTTAGGCTTTATGGCCAGAGGAAAATTTTGCACATTCTTCTGCTTACCTTGGAAAAAAAGGCTGAACATGGAAACATTACACAAGGGAGCTTATTTACGATGCTGCCTCTTCATATAATAAAACTCATTTTCTAATAATAGTCACTTTAATCTTCCTCTCTTTTTTTAAAAGGTAGCTTTTGGGGGGCAGCTAGATGGTGCAGTGGATAGAGCACCAGCCCTGAAGTCAGGAGGACCTGAGTTCAAATCTGGTCTCAGACACTTAACATTCCCTAGCTGTGTGACCCTGGGCAAGTCACTTAACCTCGATTGCCTCAGCAAAAAGCAAGGAAAAAAAATGTAGCTTTTAACATTGCCATTTTGGAACCTTCAAACTCCATTTCCACAAGAAACTTTTTCCACTGAGTGAGCCCTGCTTCTACAATTAGTAATTATTTTAGAAACAAAAAGGATTATACTTGGATGCTCATTTTATAAAATGAATCTCAAGCCAAAACATTTTAGCAATACAAATTGGTGAGCATTCATTCTGGCTAGGTACTTTGGGAACAGATCTTGAGGAATCTTGGAATTGATGTTTTGGAATATATATTGAAGTGATCTGAAGATGCTGCTGCTGCATGTGCACCTGAAGGGAGTGAAAACTAAAGTGACTATAACAAGCTGCAAGACATTGACACTTTCTATGACCAGAGGCCCTTCTATTTTCTTTCAACTATATGGTTTTGTTTTTTCCAGCTGAGATTTTTTGTTGTTGTTGTTCTTTTTCCCCTAAAATATCCCATTCTTCATCACTAGCTATTCTTTTTCCATCAAGAATAGCTCCCTTATTCTGTTTGTGTTAAATAAAAAAGAAACACCACTGATTGATTTTATTACCCTCAAAAAGAAATGTAAAATATCATGTTTTAAAAAAAAACAGATTTTAGGTGATAATTTAAGAATATTAAAAACATACACTGCAAAAATGACACATAACATTGAAGGTATTTTTAAAGGGCTTATTATTAGCTCAACCCATTACATTTAGCCTCCACATTGTCTCTCATATTAATCCCTTGCACTTCCATGAGGAAATTATCAAGTTCCTATTTCAGGCTCTTATAACCTCTTATCTGGACAATTATTATAAGCTAATTGGTTTCTCTACTTCAAATCTCTCTTCTCCCAAATCTATCCTTCTCCATGTTGCCAAAATAACATTTATAAGGCACAGGTCTAATTTTGTTACTACCTTCCTCAGAAAATTTTCAGTGGCTCCCCAGTTGCTACCAGGAGAAAATAAAAATTTCAGTTTAGTACTTAAAGCCCTTTCCAAGCTAGTTCCAGATTATTTTAATGGACATTTCACTTCACTCACCTTCATAGTCTCTGATCTGAAGGAAAATCCATCTCGTTTCTGTATTTTCTCCTTTTTCTTTCTTTTTTTGGCTGAGGCAATTGGGGTTAAGTAACTTGCCCATGATCACACAGCTAGGAAGTGTTAAGTGTCTGAGAACAGATCTGAACTCAGGTCCTCCTGACTTCAGGGCTGGTGCTCTATCCACTGCACCACCTAGCTGCCCCATTTCCATTTATTTTCAAAGACTTTTCCGCTGTTGTGGAATGTATGCTCTCCTCACCTCTACTTTAGCTATTTTTAAAATAAAATTTTATTTTCAAAGATGAATTTTCTCTTTCTTCTACTTTTCTTACCTCTTTTTCCCACTGAGAAAGCAATCCCCTCCCCCCAGACTATTGTTACACATAGTCAAGCAAAGAAAAGTAATTTCTTACTACCTATGTCTTAAAAATATGCCTGTACTCTGAGTCCATAACTTCTTTTTCAGAAAGTGGGCATCATATTTCATCATATTGGACATTGTGATCAGAACTCCTGAGATTTCTTTATCCATATTGAAGTGATATGAAGATGCTGCTGCACCTGAAGGGAGTGAAAACTAGTGACTATAACAAGTTGCAAGACATTGACACTTTCTATCACCAGAGGCCCTTCTATTTTCTTTCATGAGAACTATTCTCTGGGCTTATATATACATATGTACATACAAGAAATACATATAGTTTCTATTAGCCAAGATATGTTAAAAACCACTTTCCTCCTCCTCTTCCCTTCCTGCTCTGCAAACCTTTTGCCCCTACTGGAATTAAAAAAAAAAACAAAAAAAACAAAACAAAAAAAACCCCCCCAAAAAACCCCTCAAACATTACAAATATGTATAGTCGATCCTAACAAATTTCCACATTGGTGATGTAAACACAAAATTTGTCTCATTCTTCATATTGAATCCTTCACCTATCAGGTACATGTTACATAGCATGTTTCATTAGCCCTCCTGAAATACTGGTTGGTCATTACTTTGATAAGAGTTCAAGACAATAGTATTGTCACATTTATAAACCCTAACTTGTTCCTTCTTTTCCCCAAATTATGGAACCTACTCAAATTCCCGTTCTTTACTACCTCATAAAGAACTTTTCCTGTGTATTCTTACATTTTTTTTCAGTTAGGACTAATCACTCCCTGCTTTTTTTTTTTTTTTCTCTTCACTTCTTTCCTTTTTCTATTGCCTCATTGAGTGAAATGTTATTTCTGTATCCAGAATATATGTGTATATTCTTCCTTCAGATAAGAGTGCTTACATCAGTTGCTCCCCTCATTTTCTCTTTCCTGTTAATATGGAAGCCTACTATCATTATGAGATAATTTGCCCTATATTTCTTCCCCCTTTTCCTCCAACTGTATCCTGCTTCCCTCTTTCCACTTCCTTTAAGATCATCAAGCCTTAACAGAACTATTCTCTGGGCTTATCTAATTGAACTTTTTAGGCTTCATAAATTATCATCATGTGCAAGTTTCTTGTATCTGAATCTAAGTAGTTTATCCTTGTCTAGTCCTTTATCACTGTTCATCCGTGTTCTTTTTTTAAATGTTTCTCATCAAGAATGCTTAGAAATCCTCTATTTCCTTGAAGATACATTTCCCCCCTACAGAATTAAACTATTTTGCTGGTTATTATTCTTGATTGTAGGCCCATATTCTCTTTCTTCTGAAATATTGTTTTAAGTTTTCCACTTTATGGTGTTGATAGCTAAATAATGTGATCCTCACTGCAACAACTTGGTACTTGAATTATTTCTTCCTAGCTGCTTGCAACACATTTTTTTTATTTGCACTCAAATTGGTTATGATGTTTCCAGATATTTTCATCTTGAGATTTCTTTCAGGAGGTGTATTCTTCCAATTTCTACTTTGCTTTCTGGTTTTAAGAGATATGGACAATTTTAAGTTTCTTAAAATAGAATGTCTAGATCCTTTGGTCATGGCATTGAAAAGCCAGTAATTCTCAATTTTTTTTCTCATTAATCTGTTTTTTATGTCAATTATTTTTGCTGAGGCAATTGGGGTTAAGTGACTTGCCCATGATCACACAGCTAGAGAATGTTAAGTGTCTGAGACCAGATTTCAACTCAGGTCCTTCTGACTTAAGGGCTGATGCTCTATCCACTGCACTATCTAGCTGCTCCAGATCAATTATTTTTGGATGAAATACATCTTATATTATTTCTTGTATTTCTCATTGCCTCATGAAATCATTGTCTTCTATTTGTGGTTTTAGAGTTTGTTGTTTGGGAAAGGTTTTGTAACTCATGCCAAGTTGTCAATACTTTTCCAACTCTTTCTTCCACAATTCTCATTTCCCCAAATTTTTTCCTTAAGCACTTTCGTTTTATCTATGCAAAGATTTTTTTTTTAAACTCTTGCTTTATTTCTTCTAGGAATTCTAGTTGCACCTATGCCTGAGCTGTATTTTTTGACACATTGCTTAAGGACGTTCTGAAGCCATTCTTTTATGCATTTGGGTCTTGAGAATCCATATTACCAAAAATAGCTAGTTATGGGGGGTTCTTTTGTTTTTCCATTCTTTCTGACTTCACACCTGATGTTAGGGCTGAGCTTGACCATACTTCTGGAGGGAAGCTGGTCATATTGTTTTCTTGCTAAATTGTGTATTATTATTCCAGGATCTCAGAGACAAGCTAGTGACCTGCAAACTTTCAGTGCTCCTCAAGTGGCCTGATTACAGGCCTCTGAATGCCAATCCTTTGGTCTGAGCTCTGCAAGTTTCTTTCCTGGGTTTGTATCTGTGCAAAAGTCAAGTTCCAGACTCTCTGCCCATTTTAATGTCAGCTGGAAAGCTCTGTTGGCTCAGAGTAGCAGAACTGTAGGCCTTCCTTTAATCTGGGATTTCCCATTATTTTTCCACAAGCTGGGCTGGACATTGCTAGAGGATTTCATGTCTCATAGTAAACCACACTGTTCCTTGTATAAAACTACCCTTTCTTCTTTTTAAATATGTGATTTTCAAAAGGCTATCTACATTATCATGATTTTCCACACAAAGTGTGAAAAATACAACATACAACATACTTCGAACTTTGTGCTGGAATTCAATATAAAAATTATTTGATCCACAGAAGTTTGCTTCATAGTACACTTTTCTTATATATATATATTCTGAGGCAACAAGCCAGTACTGGAACAGTACTGAAGTGTTAAATCACCAGCCTCACTTTCCCTAAATTGTTAAATCAAGCTATTTATACATAATCACAAAGTAAATTCTTCCATTTAAAATTTTTTTGTATGGATTTACACCATAAAATTGGAACATAACATGCTACAAAATTGGGAATGATACCATTTTCCCCAGGAAAAATACACTAGGAATATTGCTTGATTTTAAATATAGTTTCCACTTAAAAGAGAGTGCTGCTCCATCTAAAAGGTGAAGTTTTTACAGCTCCCATGTCCTATGATCACAGATATCTAGAAAAGACTGAGTTTTTTTCAAAATTACTACCAATAAAAAAAAAAAAAAGCTTTCAGGGAAAAAATGCTAAATGTTACAACTACATTCTACTGATGGCAATCACTGAACTAGGTCTCAATTTGTGGCTTAGAAAAAAATACTTTTGCCTGGTGGTAATTGTCTAAAAAGCATTATGATTCAATTCAATTACTTTGTTATATCTATAGCCATTTCCATTTCTTAAATTAAAAGAAAACAGTACCACTTTAAAAATTTTAAGTACATTTTATTAACAACATATCCCTTTGATAAGATTACGTTTCAGGAGGCTTTTAATGCCCAGAGACATAAACTGTACACACTATACAAAAACCACCAAAAAAAAATCAAGGTGGGCAAAACCATTTGGGAACAAACCTCTTTGTTTAAATTATACACAGCTCAATGAAATATTCTTACAGAAAATATATAAATACTTTTTTTCTTTCTATGTTACAGGTATACAATATAAATCAGATTTCAATGTCTGTTCAGTGACCTACAAACACTAGAACCTCCAAATATGTAGCAGCGTATTACTAAATTAAAAAAATAAGAAAAAAGAAAAAAAAACGCATGGGGAGGGAGAATAAGTCTGAGATTTTCACAATCCCTTCCCACTCTTTAAAACAATTAATTTACACCAATCTCATACAATACAGTTTTAGGGTTACTGACAGACCAGTATTGCAACATTTTTTCAACTACATAGATGAAATGTTTTCCTTTCCTCCCCTTTCCCAGACTTTGCATTTTGTGCTAAATCAACCTATTCAGTGGCAAAATTGCAAGTTAAACTTTTTGGCATAAATTACATTTCTCAAATTAAATAGGTATTTTACAAAGGAAGTCAAGCAAAATGTGCAATTTATGCATGCTGTGGCATAGCTATCCATCTATCTACTTTATAAAAATAGTCCAAAGGAAAAAAGTCCATGTTTTGCAAACAGATCTACTGTGAATGAATAGAATCCCTGGAAACCAGGAATTTAAGAACAAAGGAAATTACTTGTGGCAATGTTTTTAAGTGATCCAATTATTTTTTTCATAAGCCTAACTATCTGATTTCTCTGGTATATGCTAATAAGGAAATCTCACTGTAGTGAAATGAAAGTGATTTTGTATATATGGAAAGATGGGGGTGAAGTTCCTATGATTGGAGATCTAACTTACATTATGGAAGATCTTTTCAATAACAAATATTCTCTCATCCCAAAAGGCTAATTCTTATTAAAACTTCTCTCATACACTCCATTTAAGAAATTCACTTTTTCCATGTTCATGTAAGGATTGTGCATTGAAAACAGAATTGGAAGCATCCAACACTTCACATTATCTCTCAGGGAAAAACCTTTTCTGAGGAAGTTTCCTAAGGCTATTCTTAAGGCAGGCTAATTTACAAAGCTTTTCTTATATAAATTAGCATGCAACAACTGCAGATCTGATTAAAAAAAAAAGTGTTAAATTGATTGGTATTTATTGCTTAATGATATGTGCTTTAAGGTATGCAAAATGTATCTTTTGAATGTTATCAAACAAAATTTTGCATTAAGTAGCAGTAGATAATTACTACATAGTTGAACACTTTGCTATTATTACCTTGCCCTGAAAAATTAGTCAAGCTCTGATTAAAGAGAAGTAAATTAATAAAGCTTTTGCTTGTCAAGAATTGTTCCATTTATCTTGTATACACACCTTTCTTTCTGAGGGTATTTTATTTAACAGTGCATAAGTGGCCTACAAACCTATTTTTAATGCATATATTCTTTTTATCTTAGAGAATTTTACTGCACAAACAATATTTATAAGAACTTTGGGGGTGGAGACTGGAGATGGGGTTTATCTCTGCCTCTTGTGTCCACCTAAATATAAATAGATAACAAAAATGTAAATGTTAAGAACTTTCAGATAATATTAAGAAAGCTCTATATCTGATTTCCTTATTTATAATTACCTAAATAGGATCTAGTTACAGGAAGTTGATTAATTGCTCTTGAAACAAATTTTGCAATTGGAAATGACAATTCACTTTACAATATTAGAAATTCACAGTTTATAACCAGCACAACTGTCAAAATTCCTCCCAATTTTTTCAACAATTCTTTCTATTAATGAGCAATACAATTTTTATCTGGACTAAAATTTATTCTAAAAATTCCGTATCCTGAAAAACTACAGTACTGACATTATTCTTGTAATCTATGTTCTGGTAATATCTACTAATAGATGATTTTCTCAAATATTTTTTATTACCACTGACACCACTCCTAAGCTTTTCAACTATGATTTTATTTTTTTAAAACATCTACATTAAGCACTTGGCATAAGCATTTTCCATCATAAAAGGCTACCTTTGATATCAGTTCTCAAAGAATATTAAAAGCCCACCAACGAATCCAAGTGTTAACCAAAGAGCACAATGATTTTTCTAAATACAGACAGTTTATTTCCTTAGAACCTCAACGATGACCAGAAAACTACATGGTTTTCTCCAAACTAAATGCTATAGATAAAAATGACAAAGTTTAAGTTTCTTAGAGAATACTGGTCAAAAACTGTTCAGGTCACTAACTTATGCCTTAACTTCTGGCAAGAAAAAACAAACATGAGTTAATGGTTTAATTCATGAGGGCTTAAACCACAGATTTTATAGTCTATTCTAACTGAGGTAGTTTGAAACTACTGTCTAAAGCATATGAATCCCGTTTTGGGAAGGATCACTACATTATTTCCTTTGGAGTTTTTAACCACTATTTGGTCTAACATTTCTGACAATTGGTTCTTTGGAGAATTAAATTTAATCTTTCAAGCCCAAAGACCAAGTCAACAGGTAAGTTTTTAAGTACTGTCAAAATATATTACAGAAACTCTTCGGGCTAGTGATAAAGGAAAAGTTGAAACAAATTATTTCTGCTTTTCCTTCAACTGGATTTCATGAGAGAAACTCAAGCCAAATTCTTGAAGAAGCAGTTGTAATCCTGCAGTTTTTCTGCTCTGATGTAAGTTGCTATACAGTGCACATAAAAACAATTCGCTGAAGTGCAGTCCAAAAAATGTTATATAGTGAGATGAAGTGCTTCATCCCAACAAAACTTTCAGTGCCAGTAAATAAAATAAAATAGTTGTTCAACTGGAAATTATATGTGGGATTTACTTTCTAGTTTAAAGAGTTATTTACATACATCTCAAAGAACAAATCACTTAAAATCAGGATCTTCAATATATGGGGGCCATGAATTCATCTCATAACTGTCAAAGCTGACAGCAATTTTTAAAAAATGATAAAACTGAATGGTCTTTTTAAAAAAAAGTATCCTAATTCAGTCCAGCTGGATGTTTTTTACATAACATATGTGTGTGTGTGTGTATATATATACACATATATGTATACACATATATATCAAAAATGATAATTCCTTTCAATCACAGAAGCATTCTAATGAAGATTTTCGTGCTATTTTATATACAAATTTGCATATATGTAGTTAATTCCTGTAAAGATTTCTAGGTATCTTTAGGTACATTAAAAAGTTTTTTTGTTTTTTTTTTAAAAGAAGGGGAAAAAACCAAAACCCTGCCCTCATCAACTTAGCAACATCACTAATCATGTAATAAAGGCGATCATTTTATTCTTAACTCATCTATCACTGCATTTAATTTGTGCAAAAAAATTTCAGAAAGAATACTGGTATAAAAATTAAAGTACTGCTGCTTCAAAATTTGGTATTTAAGGCTTTTCACTACAATTTTTATTGTAAGTCTCATTAATTAAAGCAACATTTAAGGAAATATGGCTCTGCTATTCCCATGGAATGTGGAAATATTCTACAAACCCAGTCTTCTCACAAGATTCAGAAATAATTTTCTTACATTTTTACATTGAAGTCAAATGTCAATAAATAATACTTGTTCAATTTCCCACTGAGAAAAATGGCATGCTGAGAATATGAAAATGAACAGAAATATGTAAAGACCAAATGACTTTATTTCAACTTAATTAAAATTATCTTTTGATTTAATTGGGAATTGTAGTGAAAAACCTTAATTGGTTCATAAAACCTATAATAATACATTGCAACAAAATCTGAGAGACTGAAAATCAAAATAACCATTTGCAATTATAGTAATATTAAAATAAGTTAAAAAGTCCCAGGTTGCTGAGGCTCTTCTTTCAGTCTGAGGTTACAAACCTCTCAAGTAGTGTTACAAATGTTAAGAAAAATGAAGGTCCAAAGTTAACTCCCAAATACCAGCTGTTATAGCACATCCCAACATGGAAGATGCAGCCTTTAGAAATGTGGATTCCTGGCATATATGAGTTAGTTAACAAACAAGGCATCTTTCTATTTACTCTAAGAAGAATTCAGAATCAACCCTGTAAAAGGGTGCTTCTTCATACTATCTTATTATTGTTCAACTCTCATTATGTTTTAAAAAAGAAAAAAAGAAAAAAATATGTATAGGTGTTCAGTGCTTGGCTCTCACATACATTTGGTTGGTAAATTTAATTCATAAACTGGTAATGAATGACATCCCCAAAAGGTATATTTGGGGAGGAAAGTTTCTGCTGGGGAAGAAGAATCTGCAGTTCATACTGTTCATGTACCAGGAACTACTGGAACAAGCTACAGAAGATACTCCTGTCTTTGTTATCCAGTCAGTGAAGTTTTTCTGAGGATCAGGAAGTCCAAAGAGATACACCATATAAAGATGAGGTCAGGATTCAGCTGATGTATCAATTATAGGTTGCTTTGGTGGAGTTGATAGGACAGCCTCCGCTTCTTCATGCATCTAGAAACAAAATAATAGACCATTAATAATTTCTGACATAGTATTGCCAGACAGAGTATTTTTACACTGGGGGGAGCCTGAAGGGTCCCTCATGTAGAAGGAAAATGATGCAGTGAATGATGACTACCCATTTTTAAGCACCTGATCTGGAAAAAAAAATCTAATAACCCTTCTGAAATGTATTTCCTAGGTAAGACTGATACATTCAAAAGGTTCCTAGGTCTTTTTACCTTAGAACAGTACCTATCAAAAAGGCTCTAATTCCTTTTGTCCTCCTGAGTGTAAAACAGAGCATAAAGCCTCACCTGTCGTTCTCTGGACAGAAAAGTTTTTCTTAAACTATTTATCGTGTGTGATGCTTTGCCTCTTAGGGACCAGAACCATCAGCTGAAAAATTGTGGGGATGGTAACACTGATTAACACATGTACTTTTTGTGCATACTACTGATGATTTGTATTATTATCAATAAACCTCACAAGCTTTGTTTATATTTTTTGAGATCAAATAGTGGACTATCAGCTTCCAAGTTTGCATTTAGAAAGAAAGTGAAAAAAATCCTTATTTTCAGTACTTCCCCAAATTACTTTGTATTTACTTATCTATGAACAAACTGTATACCTTCCCCCAAATATAAGTTCCTTGAGAACAAGAACTATTTTGTTTTGGTCTTTGCCCAGTGTTTAGCACAGTATTTTACAACAGCGGGTAGTTAATAAATGCCCAGTTAACTTAATTGAACATTTAAGAACTTTTGTTCATTGTTAGTATTAAAAAAAGTACAATTTCTATTTCTCCTTACTTGTAAAAACTGTACATCTTGGAATAATTCCTGTATGAATCTGCGAGATGGCAGTCGAAAAGTACAGTGTGATAACAAATAGGATACCTCAGAGTAGAGGCATATGTCATCAAATGCTTGAGGAAACTTCTCTTTAATTCTAAAATGAAAGAAAAGATTTGTTAAATGAGAAAAATGTCAATTCATCATTTGGCACCTTTTAAAATAAGTAGTTCCTAATTATAAAGCATTTTTCAAATATATACCCCAGTCACTGATTAAATAAATACTGTGTGATTAATTTTTAAAATTAATTAATTTTAATAGAAGAGATATTTCAGACTTTTTTTAATGAGGAAAAAAATTACATTCAAACTTAACAATGCTCTTAAGCCACTTTAGTTATCTTTTTAAATAGACTTCAACATTCTAAAAGAAAAAATTGAAGATGCTGATGTAACATCTTTCAATTTCCTACTTTTCGTGCTGCATGCTGTGATTTTGCCTTGGATAAAAGTTCTCTAAAGGTTTGCAAAAAAGTGGAAGGGGACCATTAAAATAAATCTATCAAAAATTTTGTAAAACAATTAAAAATGAAAAAGCAGAACAAATACTACAGGTGAATCAATTTAATTTGTATTTTAATTTACTCACGTCAAAAGTCCCGTTTCATGACCTTTAGTTCCTACTGAACTACTCAAATTGATTACTAATCTTAGAACTTCTTTTCGAAGGAGTATACGGCACACTGGTGTATCATCTGGAATTGACTTGACTCCTGAAAAAAAAATACATATTTTTTTTTCCAGGGTAAAGTTTAATGTATTTTCTACTTTGGGAAAAGTAAGCTATTATGAGTCACAGCTGTATTCAGAATCATTTAATTGCCTCAAAGTGTTTCTTAATACTAGTAAATTCTACAAAACCAATAATATTCATCTGGCACAAAAACCTTTATAATTATGCAGCTCTGCTCCCCCAAGAGTGAAAATATAATGCCTGCAAAAGTTTAGTATACTCATCAACAATTTAAACATTTAAATGTCTACTATGTGAAAAGCACTGTGCCAGATGGTATAAGTATAAAGATTTTTTTTATTGATAATTCTTAATCTCAAAGAGAAATGCTAATGTACAAGAAAGAAAGAGCTTTAAATGATAGGCTCATAAAAGCATCACAACTAAGAGGCAATGAAGTTTTTTAAATTAGGGAGTAATATGGTTAGCTTTCTACTTTAGGAAGATTATTTTGGCTATTACATGAAGATTGGATAGGGTGGGGAAAGACTAAAGGTAATGAGAGCAGCAAGTTTATTATAAATATTACAAGAGATCTTAAAGGTCTGAACCAGTGTGATATATCAAGAGGAGATTGAATACAAAACATCTTACAGATGTAGAATCAACTGAACGTGTCAATTGATCAGATGTAGGGAAGAAAGAGAGTTGTCTCAAAGGAATAACCATAAAGTAATTTAAGTAGCTCACAAAACCTGACAGACCAAGAATGAAGACAGATCAAAAATTTTGCATAGTACTATTCATACAAATGTTGTATGTAATTATTTATTAAAAATAAGGTTGCTTTAATGCCTTTTTTCTCCTCACAGCTCTGCAAACTTACCTAGTACCAGTTCTGTACTCTTGGTGCTACTGGCTGAACCCTGGGATACAGCATCACTACATCCTGAAATCCCAGAAAACTTTGAGGAAACGACATCAAGGTGATTGTGGATGCTCGGCCCACACCAATCAGAATATGGAATGTCTGAAAAGTCTGAAGAAAACAACTACTAATTTAATTAAAGGAACTTTAGGATTTAGTTACTAATCAAATTATAATCCTTTATAGCTAATTTACACAGGAAACTTATCTTTTCAATAAGATTATTTCTAAGGGTTTAGCTTGCTTTTAGTTCTTTCTGTTTTTAACAAATATACTCTGCTGAAGATCTGAAGAGTAAATGTATATGATATAACTTATAGAAATTTATTTCTCAAATATTAAGATGTTTAATAACTTACAAATGCTATTTCATGATAAATACACTATAAGAGGTTTGCAAAAGTGAATGTTGAAAATTATCTCTGTATATATTTGAAAAAATAAAATACTATTCATTTAAAAGAAAAAGACAATTGGGGTAAATGTGAGCTAAATGAACTGAAGGAGTATCAGTTTCTTAGATATACATTATTGTGCTACATAAGCATTTTCCCGAGCTATTATTTGATTGGAGGCAAACTTTCTCTGCTCCTCCCCCCAATAAAAGTCAAGTAAAAACCATGAATGTCATTCATCCATTCCCTACTATCAACAAGGTACTTAGGAAATGAGAGGCCTTATGGTGTAGTAGATAATTAACCTAAAATCTAGGAAAACCTGGATTTTATTATGATCCCTGAGGCAACTCTTTAAAACTAAGTACTTTAGGAAAGTTGCTTTATCACCTCTCCTTCCCCCCCCCAAGCCCCAGTAGAAAAGGAAATTTTAATAGGAGAGTTTCCTACACCAGTGAAATCATAAGTTAAAACAAAACAAAACAAAACTCATACAAGACAATGTATTAGCTAGGAATACAAAGATGAATAAAAGGCATAGTTCTTGATCTAAAGCAGCTTATAATTGAATGAAGGAAAAAAGTAGAGGAACATAAATATCCAAATATGACTATTAGAACATTAGGTGGTACATAATTCATATAGCAATCATCTCTTAAAAAATTTAACTAAATCCAATTTTTGAAAAGTAAATTGTTTTAGCATGGATATATATTAAAATGCTCTATGACTACATGTCTAACTTTTCATTACATGGTAGGAATGAACACTTAAGTTTTAAGTTCTGCCTTACTTTCTGGGAATACTTCTATATGGCTTCTGAGACTATTCAATCACTATACAGAGTGTTAAGATTTGAAAACAGAGCTCTCATTTTCCATATGCATACTAAAGATCTTGCTGAATTTTTATTAGGCTGTCCTTTGTGAAATGTTTTCCTTTCTCTTAGTTCTCTTGTGATTGACAAGACTAACACAAGTTTTTGAGTTTAAAATAATATTAAGAGAGTTTAAAAATCTATGGGATACCACCATTTAAAAGTAGTGTGGTTTATTGAATTATGAGAGAAAAAGCATTCAAAAACTCAGACCTATTTCATGTCTTAGAGAAAAAGATTTTACTTCAGAGTTCCCTAACCTAAACAGAAATACTAACCTGTGTGAGTAAAGGTTGAGTCCACCTGGTTATTGTGCTGGTAACCCAGAATCTGGACACAGACACAATAAAGACAATTATCATCTGTGTGCTCTTGTAGTCCCGTGTCTTCTGTATTTTCTAAAAATTGAGAAGCATCTGAATGGCTTGTATTCATTATTTCTGTGAGACTAATCTGCTGTCGGAGTATCTGAAATGGACTTTTTATAAGATCTCCAGTACCAGATGGAAGACCTACTCAGAGGCAAAAATAAAACACAATGAAAAAATGACATGAGAACTAAAAAGTATTTTGGTGCAAGAAAAAGCTTCTTCCCAAGTATCAGTATTTTCAAGGCATTTCAAGTATTACTTTTTTTAAGAATGAAGCTAACTTGTTTGCTTCAACACATGGAATACTTGCTTGCAAAACTCTGGGAATAAGCATTATAAATTTGAAATTAAGGTGACAAAAAGAAAAATTGCTAGAATTATTAAAGGCTTATCCCTTCAAAAAATTTTTACATTTAAAACATATGACTATAAATTATAACATGATTCTATCAAAAGGTTTGAATAGAATAAATAATAATTATTACCTCCTGAATCAGGTAGTACTCTCACAACACGATCATCACATGGAGGTACAGTTTTCTTCTGAAAATAAGGAATATCCTTTACCTAAAATTTTGAAATAAAATCATGGGAACTGTCTCCAGAAAGAAAATAACTTCTCAAAACAAATGATATTTTTAAAAAGTTGCTTAGCAGCACACAAATCTACAGTATAAAAATTTAAAAGAATATTATTCATAATTATAGCTTTTCAAAGTTAAGAGGTTCTCCAGCATCATTTAATTTTAACTACTATAGAACAAAATCTCCCTCAACTTCATACATGAAAACTGGCCATCAAGCTTCTATTTGAATAGCTCTTTAATTCCCAAAGTATCTTATTCCAGGCAAGAATAGATCTAATGGATAAGATTATAGTGTTAGAATTGCAAAGTATTTCAGAGAACATCAAATTCAATTTCCTCACTTTCCAGAACTTGAGTTCCAAAGGAAAGTATTTGACTAAGTGCTCAAAGGCTGTAAGGTGCAGATCAAAAATGCAAATTCTGGTCCTCTCACATCCAGAGGTTATGTTCTTTCCAGGTTTTATTCTACTTCCTCTTTTTATGAAGCTGACAAGAGCATCCAAAATTTTTACGTTCTATAAATTCTGACTACTGGAAAAAAATTATGCCTGCTCTAATATGAGAAGGCTCAGGTAAGATGATGGGAGTTCATGGCACTTGTGAATTCCTTAACCCAGTGTTACCCAAAAAGGCATTGGGAACTTCTGGATGTCTTATCAAAAAACAAACAACTCCCCTTCATCCCCCCCACCAAAACAGTAAAGAACTTGTATTAGACTAAAAAGCAATAAGGAAAAAGAATTAACCATATATTATGGTTTGAGGGGATAAGGAAAAAGATATCCTAGAGGCACAGTGAAAATATATTATTACAAAATAGGACAACTTCTACTTGAAAATTCCTTTCATCATGTAGCTTAAAATGACAATAAAATCAATATTCATTACAGTGCTATTTCTTAAGAAAAAAATACATTTATGAATGTACCTGGAATATTTCGTTGATGTCCACAGGAAGAGCAAGTCCAATGTAATCATCTGAGCTACCATAAGTAGCATTGGACACCATGGACCTAACTGAGGAGGAGCGTTGCAGTGTATTTTGATTAATAGGACTTAACAGATCTTCTTTATCTAATGAAGCATAACTTAAAGCTTTCATGAACCTAAAATACCATGAAGAATAAAAAAACCACTGAGTTAGTCTATTTATCATCTTAGATTACACAAAGGAATTTGTACTTTTGCCTAAGTTTAACAAAAGATGTACCAGGAAATGTAAAAATCTATCGGACTACTTGAGGTTGTTAAACAACACTAGCTATTTCTAGTGTTTTATTTTTATGGACTAGTTACTTTATGGTAAGCTTATTTATAGTAGTATTAGTAGTATTTATTACATATTCCAATAAGCTACCTAAAATAGCCTTAAGTGACATCAAAAGATAGATATAATCATACTTCATGGCAATAAAGTTTTCACAAGTGCAGAGAACTAGATAATTCCCAGCTGCCAAATACTATTTGTACCTCTAATTCTTGAAACCTCTCAAAAGTCAGAATTGTAGTCTGGGGCCACACATAACTAGCATATAGAACAAAGTAATTTAAGACTGTTTGGGGTTCATAGGTCTAAAGACACCGCTACAAAACACAATATTTATGAATAAAAACAATTACTTCATAATAGCTATCATTGTTATACCACTTTAAGGTTTTCAAAGTTTTACAAATATTATCCTATCCTCACAACAACCTTGAGAAGTATTATTATTATTCTCACTTTTTCAATAAAGTAATTGAAATAGACAAAGGTTGAATGATTCGCCCAGTATCATTCAGCTACTAAGTGTTTTGAGTCTGGATTTCTCAGGTCTTCTTTTCACTAGGCCTAGTGCTCTATTCACTGCATTACCTAGCTATCTTAAAAGCTTTTAATTATTTTCTCACAAAATTTCTATAATAGCAGAAGTCAACTAAAATTTTTCATGATTTATAAGATCTAGTTCATTAATAAACAATACAATTAAAAATCCAATTCAATAAACATATACTAAGAACCAACTATGTGAAAGGCACCATAACAGGTGCTAAGAATAAATAGGTAAACTTTTAAAACAGTTCTTACTCTCAAAGAGCTTACATTCTAATAGGGGCAAATGCTATCTGCAAAGATAAGTCTGAGTAAGTTGTCCAGCATCTCAAAACATGGAAAGATTCTCCAACCTCAGTGATCTTCTACCTAATTCAACCTAAATCCAAACAATATTCTTTACCACATATGCAATAAATCTTTTTGGGTACAAACACCAATGGACAGAAGGCAAAATTAAAGCAACTGGTTACGTTTTTTTGTGCCTTACAAGGGGCTCAAAACCTTAACACTAAGTTTATTTTGCAACATCACTATAGCTCATATTTATATAGCACAAATAATATATATGTAATATAACAATTTATGATGCACAAAGCTTTAGATTTTCATAACACTAAGAAATAGGTATTACTCCAATTTCACAAATGAGAAAGAGAGGCTGAGAGATGTAAGATGACTTGTGCAAAATCTACCACTTACATAGCAGAACTAGGACTTAAATCTAAAGTTTTCCAGGAATGAGAAGATGCTTTCTCTTACCCTACTCTAACCTCTAAACCAAGGTTTCTTAAACTTTTTCTACTCATGACCCCCTTTTAACCCGAGAAATTTTTATGTGACCCTGGGTATATAGGTATATAAAATAGGTATAAAAATCAAATATTTATTAATAATAAAGCATAAAATTAATTTATTTTAAAACATTGCTTTGGTATATGTATAATTTTACTACTTATTAAAGATTAAAGCAAATTTGCAAAGAACTTTATTTTCTTTTCATTTTCAAGGTATATTTCCAACAATGGAATCATAAGGTCAAAGGATAGGATTGTTTTTGTATAGTACACTGACAGATTCCTTTCCAAAAAAGCTTTATATTGATTTTCAATTCCACCACAATGCCATCAATACTTCCCTGTTGCTTTTAATTCTGTGCTAATGATGGGTGATAATTGTTTTTGTTTATATCTCTCAATATCAGGAGGCTGAACATTTTTTCAAAAAATAATCTAGGGGCAGCTAGGTGGCGCAGTGGATAGAGCACCAGCCCTGAAGTCAGGAGGACCTGAGTTCAAATCTGGTCTCAGTCACGTAACAGCTGTGTGACCCTGGGCAAGTCACTTAACCCCAATTGCCTCAGCAAAAAAAAAAAAAAAAAATCTAGCATTTATACATACTACTGTAAAGGTTTGTAAAGTGCTTCACAAGCATCTCATTTAATCCTTACAACAACTGTGGAGAAATGTGCTATTATTCCCATTTTGTAGATAATGAAACAGAGGCAGATAGAAGTTAAGCATAATTTGCTCAGGTCATACAGCTAGTATCTGAGAATGGATCTGATCTTTGGTATTCCTGACTCAAGGCCTAGTACATTATGCACCATGCCATCTAGCTGACATGATTTATAATTTGCCACCTTTAGTAAACTGTACATTCATACTCCTTGCCCATTTACCTATCAGGAACTAAAAGATGCCTTGGAAAATTTTAACAGCTCTTCATATACTTTAAATGTCAAGATTAATCTGCCACACACAATCTTTTTTTAATCTATTATATTCCTTTGTTTATATTATGTAGAATGTTTTCTTCTTTTAAAATAAGCACATTATATAGTTTCTAATGATTTCTTCTATTTAAGAGAGTAAATTTCTTTATTTCCCCTACAAAACTAAGCTAAAACATTATTCCATTTTCTCCCATTTTTGATATAATTTCATTTATATGAAATTCACCAAGCTCGAGGATTATGAGTCTAATTATTTTCTACAATACTATAAATTTGCTTAAAAAACAACAACCACCACCACCTCCCTGGTTATTTTGATAGATTTATCAATGTCAACATTATATATCTGGTTGGTTGGAAATCCGGTTATCTTTATTCTGTTAATATATTCCTTTTTTTTTGGGGGGGGGAGTACATAGTTTTGTTGCTTACCACTTTGTAACATTTTTAATTCTAGGAGTACAAATCCACTTTCATCAAAAATCATTTTTTTCCCTACACCATATGTATGTCACTTAAATATCTAAATTAATTTATGAAGCAGGACCCTTTAATCTAACCCATTTAAATATTATGTCTTTATAATTATTTACATCTTCCTTCATTTTAGTCATTACAGTTTTACAATAAACTTATAAATGTCATCTATATGTATATGTGTGTACATGTATGCACACATATACAGAGAGAGAGATAGAGATAGACAGACAGACAGGCATAAGATAATTGGCCAAGTATCTGATGATTTTTGTTGCCAACATAGTTTCTTTTATATTACGTTTTCTTGATCTTTATTTCTAGTATGTAAGAATGAGTCTAATTTTTGTGGGTTAATCTTATATCCAGAAACCTTTCTGTATTCATCTACTGCTTTCAATTTATAATTTTCAACCAACTAATAAAGCTAATTTAAGATTGCATTTAATGACAGTACCAACACTGTCCTCTTATGTCTCTTTATGAATGTCCTTTTGCTTTTCTGATATTTGAATTTTCTAGATATGCTATCAAGAAACCTGCAAATAATAATTTAACCTATTTTCAATCAATGTAATTCTCCTATTGTCTTTTTATTATTTTACTCTGGTTGACAGTACTCCTGATATGATGGTAAAGAGAAATGGTGAATGTGAGGAACATTTATAAGAATGTTTCTACTATGTATCATATAGGGTACTAACTTTAAGATAGATGATTTTCAATGGATTGAGATAAAATCCTTCCATTCTTATTCCTTTTAATGTTTTTTGGTACAAATTAGTATTGGAAAAATCTTTCTCCACTTTGAACATATTGTAAGATTTTTAGTTTATTTATATATCGTAACATCGATTTCCCAATGTTAAAACAAAGTTGTACACTTGTTATAAATCATATTTGGCTTGATTAATTTTTTCCACTTTATACTATTTGATTTTTCCAATTATATGTAAAGATAGTTTTCATAGTTTTCATTAATTTAATTTTAATTAAAAACTAATTTTATTAATTATTTTCAAAATACATTGCTGTACTGTTAATACTAACAATTTTAAAAAGTATTTTTATACTTACAAATCAGGGAAAGGAATTTTTAATAATTTATGTTATTTTTGCCAAGTTTAAAATAAAAACTATATTTCTTATGAGAAGTAGAATCATACAATCGATAAAATGAAATCAATAAGACATGGTTCAAATTGCTACATGACTTAAGAGTGGCTAATATTTTTAATTTTTGAGTGCCTCAGCCAATTTTTCAACACCTTAAATTAGATCTAAGTGTAAGGAAATGCATAAGATTTCCCTAAACCAAGAAAATCACAAGTCCAGAGCTCTTTCTCTTTTCACATCAAGATATATATATATTTCACAAAAGGTATTTCTTATATATTATTATTATGATCCTTATTTTGTAGTTGAGAAAACCAAGGCAAACAGTGGTTAAGTGACTTGCCTAAAGTCTCCCTGCTAATAACTATCTGAGGACACATTTGAATTCAAATCTTGATTCCAAGTCTAGGAGTATAACTACTATGCCATCTACTACTTCTTTATATCTAGACATTATTTCTTCCTGGAAAGTATTAAAGAATTCATTTTGAAATTGTCTGGAGCAGGTATCTTCTTTTCACTACAATTTTGTCCCTCTGCTTGTATTTTTTGCCATAAGTGAAATCATTTAGATTTTGCTCTCCTTTTACTGATGCAGTCATTTGATGATATTACTAGTTCAAAGGACTACTTTGGCTATATCTCATAGATTTCAAAATATGGCACTATTGTTATCATGTTTTAATTATTTTAATTTTTTCTTATTTTTTCATTAATCAACTATGATATAAAATATGAAACTATGAAATATGAAAAATATGAAACTATATGAAATAGGGGGACTATTTCACTCAGGTTACATTTAGTAAAACAGCCATTCATAGGTCTAATCCAACTACTGACTGGTATGGGAGCTTTGGTTTGTCCATTCTTAGGCAGCCTGGTGGCACCCTGCCCTGGGTTTCCCACATTGATTGGTACAGGGCTTAGTACAAATATCTAATAGATTTTAATCCTACTGCAATGAAACTACCAAACTTATAACCTTATTAGAGAGATGCACCACCACCTCCAGCCACTTCTAATTTTATTTTAAGAATCTAATTAATTAATTTTAAGAATGGAAAATGCCCAGAATTCTAATATGAGACAAGATAAAGAGCTAAAATGAAACTCTTATTTATGCAAAATTATTTAGTGAATGAATTTTGTGACATCTATTTTGGCTACTCAAAGACCTTTTTCACTTAGCTTCCATCATGAAGTTAAGTTCTATATAAATACAAGGTATGCCACAATTACTAATATTTGAACAGTGCCTTAGAGTTTACAAAATATTTTCACCTATGTAGCCCTATTTTGTAGATGAGTAAACAGAGACTAGTATCTTTCCAGACTAATATCTTTCCACACTCATAATTAACTGTTGTTAAGAAATAAAAAGTTTTCTTAAAGTTTATAGTCTTTTTTACTTTTGTGATACTGCTTATCTAATTATGGGGCTGGCCTTATTGAAAGTGAACTGCTTGATATTAAAGGAGGAAAATTACTAAAAACAAAACAAAACAAAAAACTAGTGATGTCAATATCAGCATCAGACACATTTCAGTAAAAAATATAAAGCTATATAGAAAAGGATTTACAACTAAGAACCAATTGATTTCCCAAATAAAAAAGCATGTAGAAATCACAGCCAGAGTCAAAGATACCATGTTAAATTTAAAGCAACATTTTTAAAGCATTTATTATGTGTAAGTCACAGTGCTAGGTCTGAAGATAAAAAGGCAAAAATAAAAGTCTCTACCTTCAAGAACCTAACAGCCCACTGGCAGGAATATGTTATATAAACAGGTATGTATAATACAAGGAGGGAGGAGATAAAGGGAACAAAACTGAGTTTAAATAAAAATGTTCTAAAAAAAAAAAATTTAAAGAGGCAAAGAAAACTAACAGCAGGGGGGAATCAGGAAAAGTTCCCAGGAAAAGTGAAGCCTGAGGTGTCACTTTGGAGAAAGACAAAGAATATGAAATTCTCAGTGAGTGAGTGAGTGTGTGTGTATAATTAAATTCTAATTAGGACACTTCAGTTCATTTCAATTAACTTGATGTAAAGGCTGAGTATTATCAATACCCTAAATTTATTCTTAAGAAAAATATAATACAAAGGGAGGGGGCAATTTCTCCAATTTTCATTATTTCTACTAAATAACTATAGCTGCTTAAAACAAATGGAAAATACCACTAATATTCTTACTGAAATTGTTTTTTAAAAAAGAGGTCAACTTTTTGGGCCTTAAAATTGACCTACCTGAAAAGGTTGTTTGTTATTGTAGGTCTTAAGCTCCTGATTCCCCCGACATGCTTCTTTTTAAAATCGATCCTTGCAGAAGCGAGAAATAAATAAAAAAAAAAAGAAGCTTGTGACTTGTGTGTCCTAGCAAAACATGTATGTTTACTTTCAGGGCCTACAAGGAGTTTCTTTCCCCCCCTTGCAGCTGCAAGAATCAATTTCAAATCATATCAGACAATCAGGAGCTTATAACCTATCATAGTAAATAATTAATAATTCATTTATGAGGCCTAAATAGACATAAAACATTTTCGAAACATCCACATAAAGTTTAAATATCTTAACCTGAATTATAATTGTTAAGTTAAAAATGTTTTCTTACCTGCTTGGTGTTAACCTTGAATCCAGACTACCAGTCTTCATGGTAATGGTGTCGGTAAAAAGCACATCTTTAGCTGGAGATGCCAAAGCTTCAGAATGAGATAAAGATGGATGCATTCTTTGCTGTTGCAATCTTTTCAATGTAGCATAACCAAAGGCATCTCTAGAACTTGTATAGCTAAAGTTATAATCTGCTAGACTTTTGATTGTAGCAACAGAAGGGGCTTTAAGGGACTGTGCTCTACGAGGAAGCGTATGAGAAGAACCTGGTGGCACCAGGGATACAGAATTTGATTTTGAAAGAGGAAGATGGTTGGACTGTGGTGTTGAACAGTGGCTTGTTTTAACAGTTTTAGTACTTACCACTGTACTCAAACTTCCACAGTCTGTGTCCATTGTTGTAGCATCCACACCTACTGTCTCTCTTGAAGGACTTGAGCTCATTGAGCTTATACCACTTGTTGTAGTATCTGTATTGAAACTTTGGCTACGTATCTTCATATGTGAACTTGTAGAGTTGTCAACAACTAATCTTTCTCTGCTTGTGTTTTCCCTATGATTTTCTGTACCAAGACTTTTTGTAAATTTTAGATCATTTTCTCCAATACTAGGTGTGCTACCAGCATCTTCAATCTGCTTTGTTCCAACAAAAGAAGTTTCTAATTTTAATGTTTTCTGAACTTTGGAAATGGATGAGAAATCGTCACTATGATTAAAGTCAATACTGGATGGCTCTGTAACTGTTCGGTTTCGTCTAATGCCAGATTTATTTTCAGATGTCAGTTTGCCCCCTTTTGGATCACTGCTACTACGATGTTTTTTATTAGGTAGAGTAAGGGAATTTAAGATGCGATTTTTCACAAGTCTACTAGAGGCAAAAAAGGGGAATGGATTTTTATCCTTTATGGGTCCAGTTCGATCATAAAATGTTTGCTCTGCATCCTCATTGATATCAAGGAAAAATGTACTAGTAGAGCTGCTGCCAAATCGGTCGTCCTCCATAATAAACATACCTAAAACGAAAAGTTCCATATTATTGAATGCATCTAAAAATTAAAAATATTCACTGTACATTTTAGTGATCTAAAAGGCTGGTGTGCCTCATGAAAATTTCAGAACAATTAGTAATGCTTCACGAATCAAGATGACACTATGGAGGAGCAGATTAATATGACACAAAACATAACACACACAAGAGCTAGAACTAGAACCAGATTTTCCTGATCCTATGCTCAGAAAACACACAGATCATAAAAAGAATAGAAGATTGATGATTGAGGGATCTGTGCCATTTCTGAACCTTTAGTAAAATTGCACATTGTAAATTTTAACACGAGTGCCTTTCAGGAATTTGTAGCTAAACTGAAGTACTTTTTGGAATTTTGTGAGGAAAAAAAGGGATAAGCTTTACTTAGTTCTAATTACACTTTGCTCTCCAGACTAACAGCAACTGCCATAATACATAAAGTCCATCTGTTCTGTATGTGGAAGTAGGAAGTAACACAGAGGGGAAAAACAACAAAATAATGTGCCAAAAAGCACATGCTAGAAAGGTATTCAAAGCAGCTCCATATTACATCCTATAATGCTTCACCCCTTAAGCCCAAAGCAGTAGCAATAGCAACCAACTCAAGGAAAAGATAGGAGAGGGGAGTGAAAACAATAATTGATGCTAAATTCTCATAATGTACAGGCAGAATACTTAAAGCCTTACCCCATGGTAATCAAGATTCTACAGTTTACTTTTGAAACAATAATGGTGGGGAGTATGTATACAGATTTCACATGGACTGTAGATAAAACCCTATGAAATGAATTCCTTGAACACTTTCCTTTGTGTTCAAATACTCCTTATTTGCAGACAACTTAAAGAATTCATCTGTTATCATTCTTTAGGCTTAAATTCTCAACGTGAAAGGAAGCACAAGTTAAAAGTAAAGTTGATTATGATTTAAGAGGAAGGGAAAGGAAAAAGGGGTATGTGCTTTTTTTGGGAAATGCTATTACAAAATTCTGGAGGAATTTGAAGGTATTCCCAAAGTAATGAGAAAATGCCCAATTACTGTGTTGTATACTATCTAGAGCAGGGGTTTTTTTTGTGTCATGAAACCCAATGGTTTCATTAGATACTATAAGATATTTTCTCAGAATAATATTTTAATGGATTAAAATAAAATACATAGAGTTATGAAAGCAACCAATTATTTTTAAATATAGTTTTTAAAATGTTTTTTAAGTTCATGGACTACATGTTAAAAAAAAAAAAACAATTCTACAGTAAGGGGATGTGAAACCTTTAATAGGATGTTGCTGCTAAATAAGAGATTATATATCTCAGAAAGATTACCCCAGTTGCCTTAAAATGAATTTTCATGATTAAAAACAAACTATATCATAAGAGTTTAAAATTTTGTGGTAATTTTAACTATCTAATTGAATCATAATGATGCTTACTTGATGGTGCAGATTCACTTTCACTATTATGTCTAGAACTGGTGGACTCAGAATTTAGACTTAGAGTGCTTGGAATAGAAGAAAGTTCATTGCAGAGTTGCTCCATGTCATCTGGAACCACTGGCCATGGTTGTTTTCGACTGTGTCTCACAGCATCCCAATTGTGATATTTTAGAATATCACATCCTTGTTTAGTTTTGGCTATCAGACCAAGCACATAGACACAGGTTCTGTATAGATTGTGATGCAAAAATATGAAATATTTTTTAGTACCAACAATTTAAATGAAAAAGGAATTTTCCATAAACAATTACTCTACTATTTGTTTGTATCTCCCTTAAAAAGCCATTGGACATAAAAGTCCTGTGAAGAAACTCATGAAATATATCTATATTTTAGAGCTATTTGAATTCTCCGATCCCTTTACAAGATTAATACACTTATATACATCATTTATGAGATAACAAGGACTCAAATGTGTGTATCACAGGTATTAGAGTTCTACTGTTTATTATCTAAGGTCACACAATTTTCCCACCAAAAATATACTGAAAATATAATTTCATAAAGAAAATTTATACTAAAGCTACTTAAATCAATAAATAGGTAGATGCATTTTTATATAAACAAAATATAAAACTTTATAATTTATATAATAAAATTATGTATAATATATGTGATAAATAGATAATTTTGTAAAAACAGATCCACTGAAAATGACTTGAGATGAAAAAATGAGGAACAAAAAAAATCAGTATCTCCTAAATAAGTGAGATTTCATTTCTTGCATAAAAAACCCCACAAACATATTTATTTAAAATATACCCACATATATGTAACTTAAATAGGAGCACAATAATAAAATTAAAACATTTCTTAGAAAAGTCTATTATATTTAAGCACTGTTAAGAATTGACAAAACCTAGCAAATAATGTGATATGAGGTATAGGAAAGAGGGAAGATGATAGATTAAACTGCTAAATTGTAAACTAAGGTGACCAGAAAGACTAGAAGCCCTTAATGGGATAATGGTCAAATCTGTATTAACCATAGGTTAATCTTTTTTTTTAGTTGGAAAGATTATTTTTTTGTAGCTGTGTAAAAAATGAATTGGACTAGGAAGAGACAAGAACGGAATTAAATTTGTGATTTCTCGTGAGCAAGTTTCTTTAACTATTTAATGTCAATTTGCTGAGATTTATAGTAATTCTTAGGAATCAAGAGACAGAAGTATTGGTCCCTGACAAGCCTATTCCCTGTGAGAACTGAAGGAATCTATTTCACTTCACTGGGCCTCAGTTTCCTCATCAATAAATAAGAAAGTTGGAATAGATGTTTTCTAATGAAAGTCATAATTTAGATCTTTTTAATCACAAAAGATCTATAAGACAGAGTTCCTACATAGTCAACATTTTAGTTACAGTAGTTAAGAAATTATGGATCAAATAGTTTTGAGGTTTACTATCTAATGATCAATGTATTTTATGCTAAAGAAAGACATTTATTGCTGTTAAAAAAAATACACACCCTCTAATGGAGAGAACCTCACAATGTTGTGCTAATGCCATTATATCTGGAATCACATTCTCTTCCTGAAGCAAGTTTAGACCCCAGTTTGATGATCCAATATTACCCTGGAATTAAAAAAATAAATAAATATAAATAAATTCCTTTAACTATTAAATAGGGTTACAAAATACAGAGGCTTTTCAAGAAACGGGGAAAACAGAAAGATATAAAATAAACCCTTTTCCATAAGACAAATACAAAAAATCCCTGATAACAAAGTAATTAAAACAAACAAAAGTTTTTCCCCAGGAAAACCAAGATCTTCAAAAAAGATTACTGTGAAAGGATCTGCTTTTCAGAATGAACACAATATTTAAATTAGTGGAAACAGTTTGTCTTGAAAAATTAAGCCCGATAGTAGAAATTCCACTAACATCTAAGAGATAACATACTATTAAAAGGAAAAGGTAAAGAATTTAGAAAATGGCAAAGCTATCACATATTTATCATATACTAATTAAGTACTAACCAAGGCCCAAAGGGCTGCCTTCAGCTGCTTTACTCCTTCCCACTTATCCAACATTGGTGAACGAATAGTGTAACTGAGATCTGGAACAACACTCTAGATAAGGAAGTAAGGAAAAACACTTAACAATACATTTGATTTCCTTTATTGCTATTAACTCCCAATTTTAAATTATGGGCTAGATTACATAAACAATACTAACAGAAAATAAGTTTTTCAAATTCCAAATATCAAAGTAAAAAGATTGTAGTCTTATGAATTCTTTTTAATTTCTAGTGGCCTTTTCCACAACTACCTCACAAATTCCTCTTACTTTCATCCCATTCTCTTTCCTTTTTTTGTGTTGTCTCTTTATGGCCTAGTATTTTACAACAGCTTTCTTATGCATGCATGCTCTCATATATTTTACTATTAATCTATAAAGCACAATCTTCTAAACAGAGGTTGGCCTGGCCATGAAAGAAGTCATATGTGCCTAACTCTATATACTTATATAAATTTGTGTATACACATAAACACATACACATATATGATAAATTTCTGCACAATATGTACTTACATTTCTGTTTTGTTCTTAAATTTAGGCAATGTATTTATCTTGTAAAGACTGACAATTGTTATTATACGGATATAATACATAATATACCTATACATATATGCACAAGTGTATGCATACACATCTAAAGGGATGCAGGGGGAATTTGTAGCGGTGGGACAATGACAGGATCAGGCCTTGGAGTCAAGAAAATACATCCCTACTCTCAGATACTATGTGGCTGTGTCATCCTGGGAAAATTTAACTTTTTAATTATTAGGGTTTCCAGGAAATTCTCCAAGATTATATGATATAGAGGATAGAGAAAATTCCCTGTATTGGTAGGAGTTACTCAGGGATTCCGTATATTCCAATGAAAACTGAGAACCTAGCTTTATCAATATCCATTAATATAAGTACATTAAGATTGAGATAAGTATATTGCAAACAGTGAAATGTAGAAATGTGTTCAAATCCACACTGCCAATGTTTTTCATCAATCATGAAAGACCTAATTATACCACTTAATTTACTGATACTTTATGTTCTTTTCTAAATATATCTTCACAAATCCATGTTTTTAAATTCAGCCATGCTCAATAAACTAATCTAAAAGGTAATTAAAATTTTACATGTACCTCCAACAAATGACAGCCTGTTTTGTGATGTACCAGTTGTCCATAAAGGTGTATAGGCAGGTAGACATGTGGTCTCTGTAATCTAGTATAACAAAAATGTTTTGATGAAAGCTATGTGATTCATTCTAAGTATACTCTAATTAAAAATATTACTGATATTATTAGTCAAAGAAAATTAGACATATTTGCTTAATGATTTTTATATTTAATACACAATTAAGCAAGATTAGATGGACAGAAATATAATCAGAACAAAAATTAGCTTATTACTATTTAAATTTAGCTATTGATACATTAATTATTTACATAAGTACCTTTGGTTACTCCGACGAACATAGTTATCACCATCTACTGGTTTGCGATAGGTTGTAAGTGCTTCGTTAAGTTGTTCCTCAATTAATTCAACATATTTTGAATTGTATTCCTAAAAGATAATACAGTATCAGTGTTACTCCAATGTCAACAGAAAAGACTACAGTAAGTCAAGTACTTAAAACACTTGAAAAATTCATACAAATATGTAAATTTCCCATTTGTTTGCTATTTTTAAGTGCCTATATGTTTCCATGTGGTGTTCATTTGTTAAATTTTTAAAAATATTATAAAGGGAACACAGCAAAAGTAAATTAACTGACCCTAGAAAAAATCCAAAATTTCTAAAATATCTTCAATCTGCTGCACAAAAATCTCTACCCTACTTTTCATGCCTAAGTAAAAATTTCTTTATCACAGAGCCTTATGTAAATTTTTATCCTGACGTGAATTTTGTCAACATTGCTGTATTTGTTTTATTGAGTTTCTCACTTCCTTAGTTTAGAGGAGGCATTTATGTATTTTTGGCATGAAACAGCCACTGTTCAGCTAAAGAATGCAAAGGAGAACAAAAACCCATAAAAAAACCCTTTACAATATAATGATTTTAATGTTCAATAAGATATGAATGACCAAGTTTTTATGTGGAATGACTACATCCCTGCTGACTATAGAGAACAAGAAAAATTCTCTGTAAGACCATATATTTTGCACCTCATTCAGAAAACTGGAATTATGGAAATTTAATATCAATTTCATACATAAGTATAAATTTGTTGTGACATGAAATGCAATGCTAATAGGAACACATGACACAGACTGTTTAACTTCTAACTATATCTAATTTGTAACCTTCCTACCTTCAAAATTCTAAATCTTTTATCTTCTGATTCAATTAAACATTACCTTTTGCCATTTTTCCATTTGCTTTGTTACATAACCCCTCTCATTTAGATAGGAAAAGCCCTTCGGAATGGATAGAAATCTATAAAAATAATAGAAGAAATTAAAAATTCAATACCCAGAATCTGTAAAGTGCTACCTTTAAGGGATATGTTTTGTATAATTAAGAAACTGAGGATTCTTCCATTTGTATAATACCTTTAATCCTAACACATTCTTTAAAAATTCTTTACAAACAGATAAATGAAATCATAGTCATAGCATTTAACAGTTGGAATTGGAAATTAATTAAATCATGTCATTTTCTAGATGAGGAAAATGAAATCATCTAAATGATTCATCTAAAAGCATATAGGTACAGTCATAAAATCAAATTTCTACCTAGAATTCTTTTCATTAAAATCAACCAAAACTCTCTCCGATATATATGAGACTACATAGTAAGGAAGAGAAAAATAAAATATAAGAAAGTAAAAATAAAAAATAAAAAAAGGAATACATAAAACACAATGTATTTTAACACTTAAGAGTATCCAAAATCTTGAAATATATTCTCTTTGCAAAATATGGAGGACTACTTGCTAAAGAAAATGACATATTTTATAATTATCCAGAATTTTCCTATTTAGTTTTATTATGCACATCCTATAAGGATCACTATAAGTTAATGAAAGTGAAAAAAAAAAAAAAAACAACAAAAACCAATAAACACAAGAAACCCCCCAAAATCCAAGAAAATAAAACCTTTGCTCAATATTTACCTAAGAAGGAGAAGTAGACCTTTGTCTCCAAGATGAGATAAAGCTGGTTTCATCTGAATGAGAGCATGGAGATTGGCCTAAAAAGAAAGAGACAATTATCAATTGGCCAAAACCCCTGATTATCAATAATTAGCTTAATCAGTCATTCACTCAAATTGAAAAATAAATTTAGTTATAAAATAATCTCATTATTTTAAAAGTGAATCTTTTTATTCACACTCAAGTATTTCGTAACTAAAAGAAAATATTCACCTTGTCTTCACATGCTTCATCTAAGATATCAAGAGCTTCAGAGGAAATAGTTTTATTTTTATCATGAAGTTGAGTCACTAGTAATTCAATGCCCCAGTTACTGAAGAACTCTACATTAGCTCTTAATAGTACCCTTAAATGTTTTGTTGCATACAGCCTACAGCCCTGCAAAAAAAAGAAAAAAAAAAGAGAAATTTATTAAATATGCTTATCTTTCTTCAAAGAATCCAACTTTTCATATCATCTTAACAAGAAGTACCTTATCCCTTTATCACTGTGCTGAGCTCCTACACTGAAATATTTTAGGTGTGGCATGAAGCAAAATGCTAATTATAGGAATCATAGATGAAGATTCAAAAAACACCACACACAGACACACACACACACAAAAATCAAGCATCACCCATACCTAACACCACATACCAAAATAAGATCTAAATGGGTTCATGATTTATATATAAAGAGTGATATTATAAGCAAATTAGAGGAACATAGGATAGTTTACCTCTCAGACCTATGGAGATGGAATAAATTTATGTCCAAAGAAGAAATGGAACTCTTAATTGAACACCAGATAGATAATTT